>PQWD01009320.1:0-64570 GCA_019425675.1 Leucinodes orbonalis
TTATTGTACTTCAAATTTAATCTCGATCAGTTAATATTTGTGAGCGTCGGTGGTGGACTGTCGCCTTCCTACCAGGAGGGCTATGGTTCAAATCCCGACACGTACCAATGTGTTTTCGAATTTTCAAAAATATATGTACGTTATCCGACGCTCTTACGGTGAAGGAAAACATCGTGAGGAAACCTTCATGCACGCCTGCGAAAAGATTAAAGGTTGTGTGTGAAGTCGTCCAATCCGCACTGGGCCCGCGTGGACGACTAAGGCCTAATCACCCTATACGGGTAGGCTCCGTGCCCCTCGGTGGGGCCGTTTAATGAGCTGATGATGATGATGAAAAGTTAATATTTGGTGACCGTGTGATGTAATTGGTTAAAATGTCGGCTCTTACACCAATGGTTCCGGGTTCGATCCCCGGGCAGTACAAACAAATGGGTGCATGAACATGTCTGTTTGTATTGGCCTGGGTGTTTTCTATGAATAATTTATATATATTTACAAAAAGAAAGTATAAATGTATGTAGTTTATCCGTTGTCTTCCGTTTATCCGTTGGCAAGTTTAGTTTGGGGCTAGATCGCACTGTGTTAATGTCAGTAAATATATTATTTTTTTAATTTTTAATTGAGGTGTTTGAAATACTTAAAACTTTTTGCTTGTCGGATTAATACCAATCTTTGAAAAAGTTTTGAAGGTAAACAAACAGTTTAGGTTTCTTTCACTATGAAATGTGTATATAATACGTGTATTAATTAAATTTAAAAAGTATATCCCAGGCGTAGCCGTAAGACGTATATTTGCAATAGCCCGTCAAGGCGGAGAGCATGATATGATTATCCGGAGCTTATGTGCCTCCTAACACAACATTATTACTGCACTCGACGCCGGCGGGCTTGCGGAGGAATGTAATATCGTTATGTCACCTGTGGAAGTACCGTCGAGGTGCCGAGTTTCACATCCAAATACGATAATCTACCGATGTGAACCTTATCTGGATCATGGTAAGGTTGATTATGGCGTGCCGAGGTGCTGTTGATTCTTATATTTTCAATGGTATGTAATTACGGGGTAAATATTCTGTCTGATCATGTTCAGTGGTATTAAATGGCATCATAAAGGTTGTGACCTGTGTCATGTATAATAAATATATACGTCGTTTTTTTATGGTACATATAAAGGGATCGAGACGGTCAGTTCCCTCACCTGATGATAAGTGACACGACTGACCATGACATTGTATTGTAGAAAAACAGTCACTGTGTAAAGTGATTATTCTCAGTCAATACCGCCCTGCGCCCGTCACCCGAGACGACAGATTAAATCTCTATACCCTGTAATTTCACTAGCTACACTACCTCATCCCGAAACATAAAAGTGCATAACACTCCTATTTAACGACCCATTTGGTGTTGCGGTTGAGAGGTCGGTCGCAACACCAAGGGTTCCGGGTTCGATCCCCGGGCAGTACAAACATTTGTGTACATGAACATCTCTGTTTGTAATGGTCTGGGTGTTTTCTATGTATAATATTTTATGTATTTACAAAAAAAAATGTATATTTGTAATGTTTTCCGTTTGTTGTAACCATAATACAGGCTTAACGCTTAACTTGGGGCTAGATGGCGCTGTGTGAATGTCAGTAGATATTTATTATTATTATTATTCAGGGGCCGATAACTGGCACTGCGGTGGTACCTAGACGACTTAGTACCGAGTCTACCAAATTGTTAAATCATTGTTAAATTGCTATGCATATTTCAAGATAGCAAGGCGTATCATAAAGGTTAATTTAAAACAAGTTATGTTTATGATTTTGATATCTATACATGCATATGAGCTTTATCCAGAACAAATGCGGCGTTTTCAGCACAACAAAACATTGTAAATCTACACGTAATAAATCCAAAACAAAACTTTGAAACGAAACTCCCGTACAGTGAAAGCGACGGGCAACCCTAACTTTCCGCAAAGTTCCCCCGGTTGTTCAGACTAAGTGGATGTCTTGTTGAGACACGGACGAACCGTGTTAACCGGTTCGACGCCCGAACACGCAATCCTCGGGTAGAGTCTCATCACGCCATGGTATCGTGCTATACACTACTCGGAAAGTATTCCGAGACCGGCCGAGTAGTGTAGATAGGTACTTTGTGAACTTTGTTACTGATTACGGTTATGATCCAATGTCTTTACATTGGTTTACTAGGTGGTAGACTCGGTACCGAGTCGTCTAGGTAGGTACCACCGCAGTGCCAGATATCGTCCCGTAAAATAGAAATGTTTTGCACTTCTGTGTTTCGGGAAGAGGGCACTTTAGCTGTTGAAATTGCCGGGTATCCGTTGTCTCGGGTGTCGGGCGCAGTGCTTCGTTGATGGAAAATAATAACTGTATATAAGTTGGTCTCCATCAATGCCGCTCTGTCATGGTCAGGTGTATCACTTACCATCAGGTGAGTTTCTTGTCCTTCCTGTGCACTTGGTTACATAAAAAATACCAAAAATTCTACCAGTTGCCCTTATAATTACGACGTTGTACTCTTTCATAAAACCACATATACTCGTACTAAAATCAGAGCAAAAGCATTGTCTATGAATAACAGAAACTTGAATAAATCAGTGTGCGGTCAAAAAGCGATAATGGAATCGACCGCAGAAGCTCGGCCGTAGTGTTGTCACTCGATAGTTCGCTATCGTAAGTCTATCGATATCACTAGTTTGCTGTGTAAAAGCAATAGTATCGATATCGATAATATCGTCATATCTTTTACCCTTTCACCAGTTTAAATCGAAGATAAAAAATACCTTTACCCTAACTACTGGTTATAAGAGACAACAGGTGACGAGCGCAGTGCAGCATCGATGGAAAATAATAACTGTCAATCAGTTGTTGGTCTCAATCAATAATACTCTGTAATGGTCAGGCGTATCACTTACCATCAGGTGAGCATACTGACTGTCCTGTACACATTGTAACATAAAAAATATATAAAACCCTCATGAAGAAATTCTAGTCACAATATCATCTTAATAGTTTACTTCTAGGCTGAGGAAACTAGCCAATCATGTTAAGGATATTTACGAGGTTAATTTTCAATTGTCAATCTATCGATATTTTGGCAACACTACTCAGTCAAGTGGGGCGGAGGGCCCTCCTCAGAGTGTTCCCACAATGTATCAAGGTCGATACTAAACCTGTTGCTTTGTGATTGTGGATTTCTCAGTCAGGTTCTACTGCATAACTGATTTATACAGAAAATTACAGTTCTAGTTTTCTGGACTTATTATATAAGTTGAAAATAAAATATACTTATCATTAAACTAGCTGATCACGGCGAACTTTGTTCTGCCTTATATGTAATTAATGGGCTATGTTTTATACTCGTACCATGGTTTTTATCACCTCCCATAGGAATGGGATAAAAAATAAAGCATTTACAGCTTGATCTTAATATTGAGCCCTGAAGTCGTTGATTCAGTTGAAGAAGTCTCATATAAAGTTGTCTTTTATATAATATAGAAAGAGTCGTAATCTTCACTTCAAAAAACAAGGTCGCTTTCTAAGTCCCCACGCCCCTATGCTTAAATCTTTAAATCTATGCAATGGATTTTGATGCGGATTTCTTAATAGATAGTGATTGAACAGGAAGGTTTATACGTGTCCATTAAATAGTGCAGAAATACTGTTATTTTTCAGGTTTGTAATGTGATATTGTAAATAATTTTATTTCCGCGTACATTACAAAATTTACAAATGCAGGTTGAACTCTACGAGATTTATCAAAACAAATGTTTTCATTAACAACGTTCACAGATTTTTCTTTAGTGTATTTAATGTCAGCATTGCATCCGTGCGAAGCCGGGGCAGGTGGTTAGTTTATATATAAACATCAGTTCAAATACCTATACAAACAGTTTATCTAGCCTCGCTCACTCGAGCTCATAGGTAATATTATTAAGTATGTATTTGCTCGGGTAAAAGCGAGCCAAGCTCGTGTTGCATAATGAGGTTAATACCTCGCTGCAGCGCTGAGTGCACCCGTCAACGTTCGGGACCTATCAGCGCCTCAAGCGCTGCAATTTTAATTAGCTGCAACTCGCTAGTAACATGTGTGAAAAGTTTATTTGATGATTTGGCTTTTTTAATGGTGATTTTTGTTTACTGCTTTATACTAACATTTTTATTAAGTCAGATAGCATTAATGTAATTATTTATTATTTCTTCATTTGCAGATATTTAAAATTATTTGTGCGTATGTTTTATATTTATTTCTTCAATTTGTATGAGTTATACTAACATATGAGTTCCTTTTCAACCTGTACTTTTATTTAATAATATTTTTTTACTATCAATATTTTTTTTACAAACCCTATCACTTTATACATGTTAAGTCTCATACTCATACATACTCGTATGCTGTCTCATATATATGTTGTGTTTACCATAGGAAAACCTTATATAAGTATATTAATAAAATATATATTATGTTTGTGACCAGATTCGAAGATTTTGTTTTGAAAAGGTTTTATTAAAATATAGTAGTGATTTAGGAAGATTTCTTCTTTGAAAGTATTAAATTTATTCGCATGTAGCATCCTAATAAATGTTCAATGCATTCGAAACTTTCAGGAATGTTTTTGTTGTATTAAGTTTTTTGATTTGTCACTAACAAATGCGTTATCATCTATTTAAAGTGTACGAATGTTATTTCAATGTCTACTGTGTAAAACTGGGTTAGGCATATCAATGTTAGAGTAAAAAATAAATGTTAATTATTAAAAATGCTTCTTAGATAATAATCACAGACATCAGAATATACATTAGACTGGACAAGCCGCCAAGTGTATAGGCAGTCCCAGTGTCGCAATTTCTTTTCGGTTCCTACCTGTGAAAAGTTATTATATTTCTTGGTAAATTTACTGATTCATTGCGATGATGGCATGTTACAATTGCACAGGATGGCATTTTGGAAAAATTTCTAATATTCTTCTAATATTCGTGCGTCTTGACTCGTCTCACAGAGCGTAAACTGGTAGCCAGTGTATGCTCGTTGAGCTTACAGTTGTCGCACTTTAAACGCGGCTTGCCCCATCTCCTGTATTGGGAAATCTGTGATAATAATTGTTTTAAACAGTTTAAAGTATATCCGGAAAAACGTATGTGTATTTATGAAGGGCATGGTTAATGTTGGATTTGCCTGAATGTATGACCCTTAAATGTGAAAATTCTGCTAATTCAATGACATGCCATTTTTATACACTGAATCGTTACTGTTGTTATTTAAAACAAACAGTCTAGAAAGTAATATCCTTCATCATCATCATCATTACAGCCTAATTATTTCCACTGCTGAACGAAGGCCTCCCTAATGATTTCCACGCGGACCGATCCTTGCAGTTGACATCTATCTGCTACCCGCCATCATCCGTCCATCTGGTTAGGGGTCGGCCTACGCTTCGCTTTCCGTTACGTGGACGCCACTCGAGAACCTTTCCGCTCCATCGGCCATCGGTTCTACGCACTATGTGCCCTGCCCACTGCCACTTCAACTTGCTAATCCTCTGGGCTATGTCGGTCCTCCTATATCCTACGGATATCCTCGTTTCAGATTTTATGGCGTAGGGAGACACCTAACATAGCACTCTCCATAGCACGCTGAGCAACCTTGAGTATATTCAAGAGGCCCTTAGTGAGCGACCACGTTTCGCTTCCGTATGTCATAACTGGCAACACACACTGGTCAAAGACCTTCGTCTTGAGACACTGGGGTATTTTGGACGAAAAGATAAATAAAATATCCTTACCTTCCTTCAATCCTTCAGGTCATGTCACTACTTGCTGTGTCAATTAGTACTTTACAATATGCATTATAATTTGGTTTTATAAATGACTAGCCTTTGCCCGCGGCTTCGTTCGCGTTGAGAAGTATTCTTTTTCATCACCTATTTTATCCCCTTGGGGTTGATTTATCAAAGTCCTTTCTTTAGGGATACCTACGTCATAGTAGCTTTATGCATGCTAAGTCTCAGCCCGATCGGTTTAAAATTGTCAAACTTTCATCCCCTATTTTATCCCCTTTGGGGTGGAATTAATCAAAATCCTTTCTTAGCGGATGTCTACGTCATACCATCTAACTGCATACCAAATTTCAATCCGATCCGTCCAGTGGTTTTAGCTGTGCGTTGATAGATCAATATGTCAGTCAGTTAAACACCTTTTATACGTAAATTTTCCAGCAATGAACTCATTTATTCTAACATCATGTCATTGAACGAGCAACATTAGCATTTCCCCTGTGTTCCTTGAGTGTTCATCGCCCAGTGGTGCCTTTACCAGTAACTGTATGATCTAACACCAGGTGATATTCCAGGATCACCTGCCTGCACCTGCCGCTGCAGTCAAAGTGGGTGCACGTGGGCACCGAACGGGGAAACGTCCACGTAGTCAACATTGAAACGTTTGCGCTCAGCGGATACGTCATCAATTGGAACAAAGCTATTGAAGTGTGAGTATTAACATTTTATAAATATAATAAATATATTGATATATTAGGCGTCGCTGGCTTAACGTGTAGACTGTTATCCTACCTGTCAGCTCAGGTTCAAATCCACGTACCAATGTGTTATCGAATTTTGACATCGTGAGGAAACCTGCGCAAGACATACAAAGGTTGTGCGTGGAGTCGTCCAACCCGCACTGGGCCCGCGTGGATGTCTAAGGCCTAATCACCCTATACAGGTACTGATGATGATGAAATATAAATATCCACTGACATTCACACAGCGCCATTTAGCCCTCAACTAAGCATTTGCCTGTAATATGCCATGGACACTAAACAACGGATTAACGAACACACATGCTTTTTTTGTAAATTAACTAGCAACTATGTATATTTCAACTAATTGAATACATAAATAACACTTTAACTAAAATATATTACACCTTAAACACTTAAAAATAAATAATTAAAACTAAAAAATATAATTAAAAGAAGTCCCTTTCGGCAAGATTCCGAAAATACTGGCAGCGTTACCCCTTTGGATTGCCAGACTGATTCTTTGTCCAAGGTAGCTGCCAGATCATCGGTCACCTGTGACGTCGACTAACCTTTAACTAGCAACTATATTCTGTTATAGGGCCATCAAATCCAAACTACACAATCATGCAAATTCAGATGAGGTATTCTGTCAAAGCAAACGCCGTCCGTAATTAGCCAGTATACTAATTAGCGCGAGAGTAATTACAATTATAATTACAGGCGTGTGTTCTACAATCAATTGGGCTTGGGTACATTATAATCGATTGGTGTCAATTGATTATATTCAATAATAGTGACATACACTGTGCAGTCTGTTTGTTTGTATATATGTACATACAAACAACATATGTATACAACCTATTGTTTGTTTGGATATTATTTCCCATAGCTATTATTGTAAATTTCGGTGTGATATGCCCTAAGCGGCTTACTTTCTATAAGTATTAAAATACGTGTCTACTATTTGGATAATTTTCCTTCTTAAAAATAAATAGGTTTAAATAGTAGGTCTGGCTACGTATGTCGCAGAACCGATGCCGTTGGGGCAGACGAGTTCTGGAGGAGACCGCGTCTTGGCAAGCGAAGCGTAAGACGCCCGGACTGATGCACCGACACTTGCGAAAGGTCGCTAGTGGAGGCTTGATGAGAAAAGCGGAGGACCGGGATATCTAGCTGTAAATAGGAAAGTCCATTGTCCGGCAGTGGTCTATGAAAGATTGAAGAGGGACACCATGGCTGCCACTCTGTACAATCGTGTTGACCTAAGTCTCGTTCTTATTATCAGCGGTCAGTTTACGCTGTAATGATGATGATTTGTTCAGAGCTGACTTGATAAGGGTTGCTTGATTCTTCATGATCGAAGTTATTGCCACTCTATGCAATGCGTGGTGACTCAAATCTCATTCTTATCATCAGCAGTCATTTTGCGCTGTAATGATGAAAATTTGGCCAGAGCTTGACTAAGGTTTAAATGATTCTTCATGATCGAAGTTGTTGGCGCTTCGCCCAATATGTTATGAATAACTTCACCCTTTGAAAGCTTTATTTTAATTGGCGTTTTACAAAATGGCGTCAATTAACAACAAAATTTAGGGAACGGTTTTGTTGCCAACGTAGTCATTATGTAACTAGAGCTCGGAGCCAAAGCGTTGAATTAACTTTGTGAATAGTTTGCGCTTTAATAGTGTACATAATTGTGTTTTGTTGCTGAATATGAACTATTGTTCAACAGCAGTTGCGTACAGCAAAACTTCACCAGCCTATAGACTTCAGTAGGGTTATAACCCGCACAACAGACTAGAAATCATCATCATCAGCTCATGATATGTGCCAACAGAGGGGTACGGCCTACCGTAAAGGGTTAGCCTTAATTGTCCACAGGACCCAGTGCGGATTAACCGATTTCACGCCTTTGAATCTCTTCGTAGACGTGCTCAGGTTTCCTCACGATGTTTTCTTTCACCGTAAGAGCGTCAGATAACGTACATATTATTTCAAAAATACGAAAACATATTTGTACGTGGCAGGATTTTAACCTGCGCCTTCCCGATTGGGAGGCAACAATCCACACCATGAAGCCACCGACTGATTTTCTCCATCAATGCTGCACTGCGCCCGTCTCCCCAAACAACAGATGTCAGGTCTCTTAAACTAAGGATTGCAACCAGGACGGGACAACAGTTGCGCAGCACATCAGCCTATAACGTGCCACTACAGTGCACAGGCCCTTCCGCACAGCCTAGCCATGGATGGAGATTCCAACTGCGAGTTGTGACGATTCGAGATGCTATAAAAGATCTGTTCTGAAGAGTCTCTTAGAGATTCCGTATAAGACAAGAGTTTATTAGAGTCATAAATTTACGTGGTGGTAGACTCGATACTGAGCCTAACGGCTCAGTATGTACCGCCGCAGTGCCATATTGTAACGTACCATGAAATAGGTGTGTTTTGCACTTCTGTGTTTCGGTATGAGGGCACTTAACTAGTAAAATTACCAGGTATAAGAGACTTAATCTGTCGTCTCGGGTAACGAGGGCAAGACAGTGTTGACGGAGAATAATGACTACATTAGTAACCCTTAACACTGAATGTCATGTCATGTGTATCACCACCAGTGAGCGCTATGACCGTGCCGTTCATTTAATAACATAAACAAAACCAAATCGGATGAATATATGTACTGTACTGAACATGAACTGTAAGTACATTTTTCTGACATGAATGCTTTTGACGACCCATTTGGTGTAATGGTTGAAACGTCGGCTACTATACCAAGGGTTTCGGGTTCGATCCCCGGGCAGTACAAACATTTGTGTGCATGAACATATCTGTTTGTATTAGTCTGGGTGTTTTGTATGTATTTACAAAAAATATATATAAGTATGTTTATGCGTTGTTTAGTACCCATACTACAGGATTCACGCGCTTGTGCCAGATGGCGCTGTGTGATATATTACAAAACAGTGGAT
Organism: Leucinodes orbonalis; assembly: GCA_019425675.1. Taxonomy (NCBI): domain Eukaryota; kingdom Metazoa; phylum Arthropoda; class Insecta; order Lepidoptera; family Crambidae; genus Leucinodes; species Leucinodes orbonalis. Next base: position 9,498 of record PQWD01009320.1, read on the forward strand.
ATTTATTTATGCTGAATGCTTAAAAGAAAATGTGCCCCCACCTTCGCCATAGTAAAGAGGATTTACACGATCGCATTACAAGCTCCCATCTTCCCGTGTTATTTTCCTCATACTTTACATCTCGCACGACACGCGTTTTACTCAAAATCCACTTATTACGCCGTTTGTGAAGTTGATGCGAGATTTCAGGTACATTTTGCGCTATATTTATGTTATTTACGAATTTAGAAGTAAATAAAAAGTATTGTTATGCTGTCTTATAGCACTTTTGAAGCGTCAATTGCTATATTTTTATGACTCTACCACCGGTTCGTAATAAGTAGGATCTTCGAGAAAGCCGCAAGAAACTCGATAGTCACTCTTTGAAACTTTTCATGCCATTGGTTACAGAGTTTTGTCATTTACCTTTACGTGACTTTGCAATAATTTATTACATAGCTTTTGTTACTGGAACAAAAATTGCAAAGCCACACATGTTTATCCGATAAATATTCGTTCTATATAGTAACAGGAAAGGTTGAGAGGAAGATGAGATGACCGCACGGCTAGAGATCTCCCGCTATGTTGGCCAAACAAGATCTCCAATTTAAACAATGTACTATTACGAGCTATTAAGATATACATTTTAGTAGGTACAGTATTTATTTTACCCTTTTAACCATTGTGGCTCAATGATATGGACTGTTATCTTCCGATCGGGTGGCGAAGTTTCAAATACCGCCACGTACCAATATCTTTTCGAATTTCCGAAATTATATATTAGGAAACCTGCGCACGCCTGAAAATAATATCATGGGTTGTGAAGTCGGTCAAGCCGCACTGGGCCCGCGTGGACGACTAAGGCCTAAACACCCTACATGGGTAGGCTCGTGCCCCTCGGTGGGGACTTATAATGCTGATGATGATGGATGTTTGACCGTGGAATTATGATTTTCTGTGAACTAATATGAAAGTTACAAGTACTGAATTTAATATGAGAGCGATTAGTTTCATCGTTAAATAAGCGTCCTTCTGCTTACTCAGTAATTGATTTTATATATAATCGCGTAGGCAAGTGTTAATTAATGCTGGGTAGAGGTGTTTGCCTATGTCCCAAATTGAGCTTAGTATTCAAGATTTAAGTACTGTTTTTCAATGCGACATTTTGTTTGCTTAGGGCAAGCAGTTTAGGTGTAATTTATTATGGCTTCAGGTATTATATTTGCTATTTAACTGTATGATACCTACATATTTGATAATAAAAATAAATATCCAATGACATTCACACAGCGTAATCTAGCTCCAAACTAAGCTTAAGCCTGAATTAATGATATCAAATGATGGATAAACATACTTAAATATATATTTTTTTGTAAATACATACATATTACACAACACCCATACCAATACAAACAGACATGTTCATACACACTAATGTTGTACTGCCCGTAGATCGAACCCGGAACCCTTGATGTAATAGCCGACATCTCAACCATAACACTAGATGGGTCGTCTAAATTTTGATCATATTTAAAATGTATAACAGCATTTAACTTAATCATATTAACTTCCGGGGTCTTTAACATCGCTTCGAATCATTAATCTATGTTCTGAAATTATGTTAATCACCAGCAATTCCTGTCAGTGCATGTTTTTCGTGTTTTAAATATTATCCCAAAATACTGCACGGGATTACGTATTAAAAAGTTTCCATAATGACGCTGATAATTATCATCGCTTATAAGCGGTCGTTTATGATTGATACGAGTTTGCGCGCGCCGGACGTAATTCGCTCTTAATTAACGAGTGGAAATTACAATAAGGATATTAAACTACGCTTCATTTAGAAAGAAGAAGAAACGAAAAACATAGACAAATATCCACTGACATTCACACAGTGCCGTCTAGCCCCAAACTCAGGATTTAGCCTTAGTAATATGGGTACTAAACAACGAATGCGCCGGTGGCTCATTGGTGTGCACTGTTCCCTTCCGATCTGGTGGGTGCCGGCTCAAATCCCGCCACTTACAAATGACTTTCCGAATTTTCGAAATTATATGTACGTTCGATGATCTTATGGTGAAGGAAAACATCGTGAGGAAATCTTCATGCACGCCTGCGAAGAGATTCAAAGGTTGTGCGTGAAGTCGTCAAACCTGCACTGGCCTGCGTGGCGACTAAGGCACTTTACCCTATACGGGTAGGCTCGTGCTCCTACGTGAGGACATTTAATGAGCTGATTACGATGACAACACATTGGTACGTGGCGGGATTTGAACCTCAGCCCTCCCGGTAGGAGGGCAGCAGTCCACATCATTGAGCCCCGACGCTCAATGGTGTGGACTGCTGCCCCTCGGTGGGGACATTTAATGAGCTGACGATGATGATGGGAAATACATCGACAATCAACAACTTATTTCTGAAGTACACGAAAATCTACCGCGATACAAACGACAACTTATATATCAAACATACTGTAAACGTTTGAGAGTTTATCGGGAACTAATTACAAAATGCCAGCAGCAATGTACGTTCAAAGCATTTGCGAGTTTGGCGCCTTGGAACTGCGCGTGACAGCTCGCCGTAGCTTGTGATCAAAATTGTGCTTAGTATGTATGTGGAACACATTATACAAAGTTTATTTGCTGTTTGCATATATAATTCGTCCTGTTTAATTGGTCAGGATAAAATGGGGCGAGCTATGCTTGGGGTCTCTCTTAGGGATAAGATCAGGAATGATTTTGTCCGTAAGAGAACTAAAGTTCCGACATAGCCCGCCGATCAGAAGTGGCAGTGGGCTGGTCACGTATTCGCAGAACCGATGGCCGTTGGAACAGACGAGTTCTGGAGTGGAAACCGCGTCTCGACAAGCGTAGCGTAGGACGCCCTCCGGCCCGAGAGACCGATGACTTGCGAAAGGTCGCTGGTGGAGGCTAGATCAGAAAAGCGGTGGACCGGGATATCTGGCGCAAAATGGGGAAGACCTATATCCAGCAGTGGGCTGCGACATATTGAATAGGATTTGGTCAGGGATCGTAAAAAGCGACTATTTAGTAAGTGCTCCGGCGAATATGCTGCTGCAGCAAAACTAGCGGCAGCGCATGAGCAACCATTTTGCAATTATAATAAACCCACCAATCCTCATTCCGTCTGGTGGGTTACGACCCAATCTTTCCATAGCCTTGCTGTTAGGGAAGGCCTGTGCCCTGCAGTGGGTCGTAATAGGCTGATGATGAAAAATAATAAAGTTTAAATGGAAAACAATCTCATAATAAATTAAGTTTAATCATGATATGCGTACAATGACACCATACTGAAATTTCAAATCAAAGTTGTCACAGCATATCTCGTGGGAGTTTGCAAAGTGCAACATGAAGTTCGTACAAAGCTTGTGCAACAACATTTGCATGTCGCTTGCGTCACGGCGACAGGGTGTGCAACAAAGGCGCGCAGTGCATCAAGACGCATGCAACTTGTTTAAGTTTATGCGCCCGAGGGAAGTGCGCACGTGTCGTCGTGATTTTTACGAGAAATTTTCTATTATTATACATCTCATTTAGTAATAAATTAACCTAGGCTGATATAAGAACAAAAAAGCTAAACTAAACCTTGAATGGTGTAAAAATAATGAGTATGCTATTAAGACTACTTAGTGTTCAAAGATAATAGGAGCATGGGAATCCGCAGCCCTTTGTTACCGACTAGGGCAATTGGCTGGTATAATAAGTTCATTGAGTAGTCTCTTTAATATTTTGTTATTTGTATAGATCGACTACTCTGCTTGTCAATTACTATGTACTTGAAGAAAATTTGAGTTCCAAATTAATAAACTAGAAGTGCCCAAGTTCCTAAATCCCCTTATGACTTATTATGAATGAACTACCAACTCCAATTAGCGAGACCAGTTCACTGACTTTAGTTCACAAATCCTCGATAGGGGAAAGTCTAACTATGTACTGGCTGCTAAATATGTTGACAAATGAAAATGCTACGCTGTGGATTGTTTCCTGCAATTTATAACGCTACTGCTTAACATAGGTCCCCGTTGTTATTCAAATTGTTTATTTTCAGACTATGCAAAAAAGAAACATTTTACATCCTAAAATTAACCAAACATAAGAAAATACATATATTATGAACTGGAAATATCATTCGTCCTTCTTCCTAATCCGTCTTCCATTGATCGCAAATGATTCAAACCTAGCGATTTAATTTAAGTAACCGATAAAATATCTTCAAAAAACATAATGGTCTCAATAGGTACGTTTTCTCCTGCCAGCCTTAATTAAATAAGTAAATTAAGTGAACACGTAACAACCATAACTTCACAGCAAGGAATGCTAACCGTATCAACCAATTATGCAAAGTTAATTAAAAAAAATACATTGGCAAACAAAAAGTTGAAAGCAGGAAATATCTTATCCAGCGAAATATTAAGCTGGCGCAGGTGGCGCCGGTCGGTCGAATTAAGTAGGCACGACTCAATTCTATAAAACAAGGGAATAAGAATGTTAATCTAATTTGAAAGATTTCATCGTAAGAAATGTGAACCAAGTGATACTTTTGCTACTAGAAATCTAAAACGATTTATTTCGAGCATGGACATTATTGATAAAAGCAATAAAATGGTTTGGGATGCCACAGTTTATGGAGTTTTCAACTATAAAACGGGATCAAAAAAACCTTAACAAAATTAAACAATATTTCTTGTTTGCATGTCGAGTTTCATATGTTTAAATAGTAACTAAAGGAAATGCATCTATGATAAATGTATGCATCCGATTTTCCGTTTATTTAGAGTATCAGAAAGTACATCGAGACATAACATAATTTCGGCAGCTATTTACCGTAGTGACATATTAATTTATGAAATTTGTAAGGTTACCTACTCGTACTAGTAGGTCCATGCTTTTATATGCATTATAATTTGTAAACAATTGACTATCAAAATGTCCTATCCCTAATATATATTAAGTATTCTTTCATATGAAACTTAAAAACCTTTAGCGCCCTAAAAACAATGGCACAAAAATCTGTACGATATCAATAAAATAACAGGGTTTTATGACGGTTGTAAATATTTGATGGGTTTTTCTTTCAATATCTTCAACAAAACGACCGTGAGACGTGACAGTTACTGTTGTAGGTTTCCTCGTAGTGGATATAAAAAAACACCTAGAAGGTATAAAACGATTCACGAAAATGACTACAAATGGCGTCTTCTGCACAAGATTTTGATTTTACAAAATACAAGAATTTCCTCCGTCCCTGCCACCCACCTCCACAGGGAAAAAAAAATACTTCAGTACAATGTCATCATTCGTGCATCGTACTAATTTTGATTGTATTTTGTAATTTTGCGATAAATTAAATGGTTATAGTTTCTAGAATTAAAAGAAGTTCTCTCTTTCGTATCGTGAATCTTCTAAGTACCTTAATCACTTACTTGTATTCTGAATTCCAAAGACAAGGTGTTATCATTCTATCTTAATTATATAAGTAAATCTACCATGTTAGTGAAAATTTGAACAAGATCTTTGAAAAAAGTAAACAGTCAAGTGTCGAGTTAAAATATTGTGCGGTAATAAAATCCGTCATTTTTTTCATCTAAAGACAGGCAGACTTAATCCACTACTGCATCTGATAGAAAATAAAAACCATAATGATTTCAGATGGATCACATTCACTCATTCACTCGCGCCATAAAACCCGCTGATTGTGGTTTTTTTTTCAACAATAGAGAATCTACTCTAGCACAGCCCTAGCAAAGTCGTTCCGTTTTACGGGCGGCTGTCGCGCGATTGCTTCATTCATTCAAATTTTTGATTCCATTCCCAAGGCGACGTTCCGTTCCCCGAACGTTGTCGACAAAAGGTGTCGTTTACACGAATCGGCGCTATTACCGAATCATGCAAGTTAACTTTGGTATAATGGCGGACTTTTTGATTCCGTTACATATGAATAAGACGGCTGAACTTCTTATAGACGTTCTGGAATCACGTATTCAGTATTATAGCCAAGCTTTGATATAATGACTTTTATAAGAGTTTGTTGCGTGACTTTATCAAGGTTTTAGTTGAGATTCGTTTTTTTTGATCTTGGGTTGAGGAAAAGTTTCACATATTTTATTTTGTTTCAAGTTTTATTTAACGGTTTCATAGAAATGTATCCGATTTATATTACTTGAGGAATGATCATTTTGGGGAAAGCAGTGAAAAAAAGTTTATGGGAAAAGTATAATAAAAACTTTCTGAAATATAAACTGAAAAGAAGTTTGACGACATCTGGTGTAATGGTTGAGATATTACACAAGGTTCGAGTTCGATCTGCGGGCAGTACAAACATTTGTGTGCATGAACATATCTGTTTGTATAGGTCTGGTTGTTTTTTATGTATATATTTATTAGAGTAACGTATAAGATGACCAATCCTTAAATGAAATGAAGAATATTTGTTTGATTAAAACAAGATCAATCATTGATAAATATACGAATTTTATAATAGTTATATGACCTTTGGTGTTGTGTACGTATACACATGGCAACGTAAATACAAGAACAGAAAATACACACAAGTAAACAGGGACCAGGGCATTATAAGATGAGGAACTCTGAATAGCAATGTATGCCACGTGTTTGCCATTTTTCTCACTTGAATACTTACATGAATTTTTAATTCTCATAGCACATCAAACTTAATCCTATATTCATGAATGCGTTATAGCCTCAACCACACGCAGTAACAGCTAAATCTTAAAATGTATAAATAACGTTATTTTGAAGATTATAGCTTTATTTAACGATATTCGTCGACGCAAAGCCAGTTTATATGTAAAGGGTTTATCTTTTGCCTTCGCATAGAAATGGATCGCTGTCGTGTGATTTTACAGGTGTCCAGTGCGGTACGTGCGCCGAATATTTGGCACTTTTTTATCAGATAAAGAATTACGTGTACATGAGTTATTATATTACGTAATTTTTGGCAAGCTATAGCGGCGGGTTTGTAAATAGTAAATTCATGTGTTTTAGTTTGTAAATTTGCTACAGAATTGGGGATGGTTGCACAAATCATTCCATTGTAATTCCCGTTTTGAGTGATTTGGCCTTTTGCATTCATGAAGACGCGCTTAAGTTCACGAATAAGGTCTTGAATTCACGAACACACCGACGGCACGAGTGGTCGACCTCCTTAATATGCTTCTACTAAAGTATCAGGATGCGACATATTTAACGACTCCCTTAATGTGCTAATTAAGAAAGCTACTCTATTCTTTTCGTATTGCAATTAATTTGTTAATTTGATAAAATATGTACCTTTATTTGTTTTGTTTTTTTACTTTACACCTATACTTCATTATTTTTATTTTTTACTTCTGCTATATGCATACATTTGTTCTTATTGTTTTAGTTTAACGTGTAAACGTGTAGGCTCCTAGCTGTAAGTTTACATTGTAAATGAATGAATAAATAAATAAATACGGTCTTGAATTTGCTTGTTAATACATATTGTTTTAAATCTTTTTAAGCTTTACGTCCAAACTTCTCATGACTGCAGAAAATAATCAAATCCACCCTTCGGCAACTCTATTGTTTGTAGTTATTGTCGGCAACTGATTGTAACTCACGCCAGTATTCGAAGTAAACCTCAAGGGAAGAACATCGGTCCAACAACTTCAGAAGTCTTCCCAATACATATTCTGTCTCGTCTCTAAATGATAGAACTTTTAATGAACATTGTTTGTTCGTCAACTATTTATCGGCAGAATTGGCGGCCATGTTGATACAGTTATTAAATTCCCCCAGTTGATGAAGGTTGGACCGACTACAAATGAAATTTCAATTCTCGCAAACAATATTTTGAGTTTGCTACGTGAGTCCTTTCTGATCAAATTAGTTTTATCAATCAACAGATGCAGTTTTCTCGGAATCACAACTATAGCTGTGTACCGTACCGTTAAACGGAGCTCAGACGTAAATAATACCTTATTTATGGTTTACGAATGCCTTATGTGTCCGGCCATTTGTTCTCCAAAAGCTGATTTGTAAGAACAAGGCAACTTCGGCATCTATACCTTCTTATAAATTAATATTACAATGGATAGTTTGTAAAAAAATCTCATTTTTAGGTACTATGGATTTTTTTTACATGAATACCATGGACGACATGGACGTATTAAACAATACAAATCAATAATATGAACTTATAATGTGTCCTCGAAATGACAACTGCTGTATATGATGTACGAGTAGTATGACAGCAGCACGCCGATTGTCTGAATATTTTGTGGTTTTCCATTCAAAAACGGGCCGGATTTTGACACACTTGGTGTTAGCGAGACTCCGTTAAATGTTAAACTATTGTGAAATATATATCTAAGCATATGCTTGTTAGCACTATAAATAAGGACCTTAATTGGGGAACTCGTGCCACCTCGGGCACGCTTTGCAGTTATTTGTAAACGCTAAATTCACAGACAATAAAGGTCGTTATAACCCACCCGCGGGCGCGTACCAGCCCTGCACACTCTCGTTGAATTCTCGATTCGAATAACGCGCGCTCATTGGCGCTTCGTAATGAACTTCCTCCAATGGTGGTTGTTTACAATTAAAACGCCTAGGGTTGTCACATTCTTTTGTTGCGATCTATCATAAATAATTTAAAATTACTACTGCACACTAATGACATCCGCACTTGGAGTGCACTCAAACAAAAGTTCCTCGAGTTTTATAAAAAAAAACCCTCCGGAAGGATTCGTCGAAATATCCTTTCGTTTGCGGTCTCTAATAATACAGTAAAAAGGAAAATAAGCGCAGCTTCAATGTTTCCAAAACAACAAAATGACGCGCATTTCAAAACTTTGTAAAAGCTTTGCATCTCGGCGTGTGAAAGTAGAAGTTTACTACCATTAGTGTGTTCAATGTCCATTTATGTGGCAAACATTGTTGTTTGCCCGCTGAAAATATGACGACGGTGTCGATTGTGGGTGAACAAAGGAACGGCGCCGAGCTGGGAGATAGGCGGGTGTCGCTTGTCGCATGTCGCTTGTTGCGGACTCGCCGGACGCGACGTCGCGCGTCGGAAACGCATTGTGGCGTTATCGCGAGCAACAGTTGCTGCCCGTTTCTCTGTGGAAATGGAACGGGAACGTTTTATAACCTGTTGGATGAACGTTTGGCCTATTTATTTGTTGGCGCTTTATTGGAGTTTTCAATATGGAATTGACGGGATGGTGATGCATTTAAAGATGTAGATGGATTTTTGAACTTGGGTCAAGCTTGTTTTCTAAAGGGTAATGCAAACTTCTGTAATAATTGACTACTTGCATATTCGTTTGTCAACCGACTCTGTCTGAATCTCTCAGCAATATATATAACAGTGTTGAATTTTTACATTTTAAATTATTTCATAGGTGACTGTACCTCCATAAAACTTTTTATTTTCAAGTCTAATCAGCCGAAATTTATTTTCACTACATACGACTATTTCACGACTATTTTTTGGCACATACTTGAAACCGAAAATCATAGTCGTTTTGGAGTAATTGGAAATTTTCAAATGTTCAAGCCATAATCTCACCAAGGTATCCTTATATCTCGGGAACATCTTGAGGACAATTTCTCAAATGAAGCATATGATTGCAACTATTTCATTACTATTTTTAGGAACCGAAACCAATTCAATAGGCTTTATTTGCCGTTTCGTTATTGGCCGTTTCATTGCACCAGAGATAAGGATTAAAGCTTGAGGTTTAAGCCATAAACATCACTAACCTATAGCTATAACTCCGAAACTAAAGTGACGGACTACTACTTTGGCGTTGTTAAAATTAATTTTCATTGAAATTTCCAATATAAGGATAACAGCTTGAAGCACTCGCGCTATCACTACTCACTCATCTCTTCGACTTACTATTTCACCACGACGGCCAATCAAAATGCATATATCCAATATGCATATACGTCGACATGACAATGTCTACTGTGACATGTAACTTAATCACTATATGTTATTTCACAGCAAACGTGACACATCGTTATCGAATAGACTTCGATGTATGTTTACCCCACACAAGTATCCTTGCAACAGATCTGTTGTTTCAGAGCGTGAAGCCAATTTAGAGGTGACCGCAAGCTAGTCTCTGATTCAGCTAGAATAATATTGGAGGCAGATCTAATTTGTAGAGGCCTAACCAAAGGCGGGGAGCAACAACGTTCGGCCATGAATCTAATAACGCTCCGAACTCGCAGCTCTAGAATATATACGTATAATATTATGTTGTAGTAGACTTCTTAGTATATTATGTGGGGAACACAGATTTCCCAATACAGGAGATGGGGCGAGCCGCGTTTAAAGTGCGACAAATGTAAGCTCAACGAGCATACACTGGCTGCCAGTTTACGCTCTGTGAGACGAGCCAAGACGCACGAATATTAGAAGAAATTACCGTTTTTTTCCAAAATGCCATTTGTGAAATTGTAACATGCTATCATCGTAATGAATCAGTAAATTACCAAGAAATATAATAACTTTTCACAGGTAAGAACCGAAAAAGAAATTGCGACACTGGACTGCCTATAAACTTGGCGGCTTGTCCAGTCTAATTGTATATTCAGATGTCTGTGTGGGTACTTGGATTGGGCGTCTCCAGCCACTTAAACTATTGGTATATGTAATACTTATGTTACCTTTTTCTAATTTTTTTTTTACTAAGTGTACAGACGGTCAGGATACTTCACCTGATGGTATGTGATACACCAGACCATGGCCATAGCGGCATTGGAGAACGACAACTGATAAACGGTTTACTCTCAACCAATGCCGCACTGCACCTGACACCCGAGACAACAGATGACAGGTCTCTTATACCCGGTAATTTACTGTGATTGAATGAAGTGTTTAATTATTTACTGATTCTATCTATCTATTCAACCTATCGCAGTCACTGCTGACATAGGTCTCCCCCATTTTGCCCCAAGATATCCCGGTCCTCCGTTTTCTCATCCGCTATCCATCCAGCATTTTTATAGCTATGCAATAATTAATAACTTATGCAATAAGTTTATTAACTTATTGCATAATGTTATGAAAAGTAGTCCTTTATTATTAACTCATGCAATAAGTTAATGCAAAAAGACTACTTTTAACAGTTAATTGCTACTTACGGCCAGATAACCAGTGATATTAAAATACATCAGTTTTATGAAAAAAAATATGTAGAGCATATTAATTTTTATCGTTTTGATCGATGCGCCTGTTATAATCCAAATGGGAAAAATGACTGTCAGTTTTATAACAATAGTCCACGTTTTTAACTTTGAATATTCTGGAGTATACATTTTTTTGGTACGCCTATAAATCTTTGAAATCTCGCAAAGGGCTTACAAAGGGTACTTTTTGTTGAGATCGGGGGAATCAGGTGCCGTTAATCAGGCTGGGTTCGTCCTTCATAACAGTTCTGGAATTGCTGCAGGCGTTCTGGAATGGAACCCGACATTTATCACCGTCTCCATGCATTGTGTTACGTAATAAGGGACGAAGGGCTCGCCCTTACCGCTTCCAGAATATCGAGAGTCCTTTGCTTTTGTCTAACTTAAAAGTTATGTATGGATGCTGTGGTATTTTTCTTTGGCTTGAGAGTCCAAAGTTTATTTAGAAAAGCTCACCAAATTCAAAGGTTACAGTGTCTAGTTAAATTCGTATTCAGTATTATAAGTTTTGTGTTTTTAATATGTATAATTTGTTTATAAGTAAAGATTGTGTATTGTTACATTTAGGTAACACATTTACACACACACGTGCACGCACGCAGACCGACACACACACACACACACACACACACACACACAGGTCGGACCTTTAAAGAAAAATAGTATGTGCAATTATACATACACCTGCCAAGTCTTAAATTGTATATAACTCGATCCTCTCTTCAACCTTAAGCAGTCCACTGCTGGACATTAGTCTCCCTAATTTTGTGCCAGATATCTACTAATCTTATCTGATAATGACCTAGACGAAGATTGTTCCGCCCAAAAAGTTAATTTTTGAAATCGACACAGTAGGTTTTGAATTATTGATTACAAACGTACACACTAAAAACAAATGCTTTCTCTCCACTAATATGATAAATATTAGCGTAGATAAAACCGGAGTTACTTGACACACACCGCTAAAGTAATAATAAATGGCGGGAATGTATTATTAGCCCCAGTAAAACACTGGATAACATCTCTATCGAGCAATTAGTTTTGGGTTATCGTAACATTGTAGTTTGTGGGTGTGACGTGACGGCAAGGGCGGATCCAGGTTAGGCGCCAGGAGGGGGTCACATAGTAGTGGTCAAGTTAAGAACTTATTAGGTATTTTGTTGTATGTTAGTAAAGTACTTAAAAATAGCTAAGGGCGGGGGGGTCATGACCCCCTGGATCCGCCGTTGCGTGAACGGTGTAGTTAGTAGTTAGGAGGTCGTAGGAATAACTACATGTATGATTTGACATTCTGAATATTCTTATATTATAGGGAGCAGTGTCGTCCAACCCGCACTGGGCCCGCGTGGACGACTAAGACCTGTACTGGTAGGCTCGTGCCCCTCGCTGGGGATGTTTGAAGAGCTGATGATGGTTGGAGAGCAGTGTTGCCGCTCCATAGTGTGTCGATAGTTGGGCAAAACCAATATAATCGACCGGCCTATCGATCCTATCGATAGCTTCATCATCAGCTTATTAAACGTCCCCACCGAGGGGCACGAGCCTACCGTATGGAGTGTAACTTCACGTAAGAGCGTCTGATAACGTACATATATTTTCGAAAATTCGAAAACACATTGGTACGTATCGGGATTTGAACCTCAGCCCTCCCGGTAAGAAGGCAACAGTCCACACCATTGAGCCACCGACGCTAGTTTAGTTCAGCGCAACAGTATACCGACACTATTATTGTACCGACACTGCATACTATCGATAGTATCGATAGCTTAGTTTAGCGCAATAGTATCGGTGCACTGCAATAGTATCGATATTGTAAATTTATCGATAGTTGGTGTAATTTACAAAGCCTTGCACTTAGAGAAATATAATATCTTTATTCATTTTTCTAGAGCTTTAGAGGCAATGATGTAAAAAAGTACGGATTCGTGATATGCTCACAAAACAATAGGAAAAAGTGTTCCAAATGCAGTGACAGCACACATACACATATTTCGAATTTCGAACACATTTACCTAAACAATAGAGTACAGACTGTACTCTCTTCGGCGGTTCGTTTTAAGGCACGGATGGCGTATATATATATATATATATATATATATATATATATATATATATATATTATATATATATATATTATATATATATATATATATATATAATATATATATGTGCTTATATATATATTTATTATATATTTATATATTTATTTGAGTTTCTATTGTTAGTTTCGAATTGTGGAGTTCAAAAATAAATATACATAGATAGTTTTTTACTAGAAGATGCGTACCGACATGCTTGATTTGTCCTCTTACTACGATGTTTACATTAAAGACACCATCAATCAAGTGTAATCACTTAATACTATTTATTACCAACCTCATTCGAGAGTCTCATCCCAATAGTGTTTGATCCAGTGACGTCATTAGTGAAAGAGTGACGCCACGCTGCCGCGTCGCCAAGGAGGCGCAACAGTTTCAGGTCATTTGTGATACTTTGTATCTCTGCTAAATGATAAGGCAAGAATCGGATTTATATCTAAGTTTAACCAGCTTATACTTAGTGCACAAAGTAATAAGTAAGATTGTCTAAATTCATCTGATCGTTCTTTGAAAATTACTAGTGTATCTCATTAAAACAACTTAATAACATGGATTTAAAGAATAATTAGTGTTAACATATGGGATTTTTTATTCAAATACAATATACAGTCTAATTTAAATGCATTAAACCGACTGTCACATGACTTTAATAAATATTCGTGTTCTCTATTCTGCTATTAAAATGTCTAAAATATTGTAAAATATCACATTTGCTGTATTGCTGTTTAGTATTATGTGATGTATCTAAAATTTTCAGATTGCTTAGCTAAACACATTTGTATTTTGAATGTTTAATTTAGGTCTCTTTTTTTGTTATAAGTGCTTACCCATGACAAAAAGTTGCGTAGTTAAGGCTTTAACTAAGCAATTTAAGCCTAAATATTGCAACTAAAGACTTCAAAAACAGTGTAGTAACACAAATTAAAGCTGAATCTTAAATAAATGGGTTGTAAGTTTAGATTGTTACTCCTAAAATAAAACCAAATGTAAACCGTTTTCCAACAATGAATAAAGGTTGTAATGTCACTCAGGTTTATCAGCCTTAATGTAGCGAGAACTGAACACAACTTGGAACAAATAAATCTAAATGTGAAGGTTATTTATGAGGCGATGTGACGGCTCAGGGACAGTTGGGATGATCAAAGCGAGCGGATTCATTTCGACAGAGCGTGGAGGGCGAGTAGGGCAGCGCGGGGCGTTACAAATCGACACCTTTATTAAGAAACTGTGCAATTTTTAGTCAGCAACCATATACGTATGAGAAAAAATATAATTTCAAATTCTGGTAAAGAATGGGTATGCACCTAAGTGAAGCTGGGCCAGAAAATCTGGCACAAATTAGGGATGTGTGATTAGCAGTGGATATTATATTCAACGAGTAAATATATTTTATGAAGCAAAATATATTTTCCATTCATTAAACACTAAGTTTTACCCGCCGCTTCGTTCGCGTTAAATTCGGGGTAACGCGGTTCCCTTTTCCTGATTAGTAAAAGAGAATATTATTGTTACGCTGCTTTCTCTCTCTCTTCACCCTATCGCAGTCCACTGCTGGACATAGGTCTCCCCCATTTTGCGCCAGACATCCCAGTCCTCCGCTTTACTCATCCAGCTTCCATCAGCGACCTTTCGCAAGTCGTCGGTCCATCGGCCGGAGGGCGTCCTACGCTACGCTTGCCGAGACGCAGTCTCCACTCCAGAACTCGTCTGCTCCAACGGCCATCGGTTCTGCGACATACGTGACCAGCCCACTGCCACTTCAACTTGCTGATCCGGCGGGCTATGTCGGTAACTTTAGTTCTCTTACGGATTAAATCATTTCTGATCTTATCCCTAAGAGAGACTCCAAGCATATCTCGCTCCATTGCGCGTTGATTTAATTTAAATTATCTAAAGCAGCGTGACTTTGAACGCTGCTTTAGATAATTTAAATTAAGTTAATAATAATAATCTAAGTTCTAATAAAATAAAATAATTCAAATATATACATATTTTCAAAAAGCCGAAAAAACGTTAAATAAATAATATTATAAAAAATAAAATGAGATCGATTTTTGCTCACTAAAATATGCCACTAAAATCCTGAAAATGCAGTTATTGGTATTATTGGGTTATATTGTAAATGCAATGTTCTAATGTTGACTTGTACCAGCAGTAGTCAGTCTAAACAAAACAAGGTATCTCTCTCCCATTTTTGATTCAAATAAAGTTCTGTTATTAAGGCTTCACTACTTGTTTGTACCCCTACAAATGTATATTATTAGTGTATGTATTGTAAACTGTCCAAAAATAAATAAATCAATAAAAATAAATGAAATTCGAAAATTGAACCAGAAAATGAAACCTTATACCAAATCAAACTGTATAGGTAATTCATCACATATTGTTTTAGCAATAATATACGTATTGCTTCAACATATCTGATGGCAAGGAATAAGACCGGCTCCCTGCATGCACCAGGGAGCATAACATATCATGAAGTTCACACTTACGCCTCATGTTTGCGTTAGATTGTCACGCTCTATGTGAACGCTAAGGTTCTTTGTACAGGCTGTATTTCAACGCTATGGACGGCTCTCTGTCAACACGGGGTGGGATTGATAGGGCTGTGCCCCGTCCGGAGCTTTCCTAGTTTTAGTTTGCAGGGTGTTCGGGAGGTTTCCTAGTTTTAGTTTCCTAGGGCGTCCGGGAGCCATCGGATAAAGGATTTTGAAAATGTCAGGGTTTAACCGGAACCCTTGTTATCAATAAGCGAGAAATTGAAATCAAACTTAGTAAGAACTAAGACTACACGGATTCAAGTTTGTTGCGATTACATACTTCGATTTTAATAACAGATTGCAAAAAATACTTGTTCAGAGAAAACTAGTAATTTCACAAAATGTTGGGGATTTCAACGTGGATATGGAAAGATATGAAGAGCGTCAGTGGCTCAATGGTGTGGACTGTTGCCTTCCAATCTGTAGGGCGCGGGTTCAAATGCCCAGCACGAACCAACGTGTGTTCGAATTTTCGAAATTATATTATTATGTACATTATCCGACACTCTGACAGTGAAGGAAACCTGCGCACGCCTGCTAAGAGATTCAAAGGTTGTGCGTGAAGTCGGCCAATCTGCACTGGGCCCGCGTAGACAACTAAGGACTATACACCCTATACGGGTAGGCTCATGCCCCTCGGTGGGGACGTTTAATGAGCTGATGATGGTGGATATGGAAAGAAGAGTTCAAGCGACATCTTATTAGATGGTAAATAATAATTCTGGAGTAAATGTGTTTCTCCACCATAGGCAATTAAGGTGATGGCAGCCCTAGGTCGGGTGGGCCCGGGGGGGTGAAGGGGGGAGCAACAAGTGGCGCCAATCGACTGCCAACGTCTTCAGGGTTGTCATCTGGTACATGGCAATTTGTGTCACATTAAGTTATAATATTGACGAAAATGTCTTATCAACCTAAGGAAGTAGTACAATATTGAATGGGAGTATTTTTTTCCACTGACATTCACACAGCGCTATTTAGTCCCCCACTAAACTTGTAATATGGTTATATACATATTTTTAAAAAATACATACATATTATACATAGAAAACTTATACATATTTCGACGAACCATCTGGTGTAATGGTTGAGGCGTCGGCTATTACAGCGAAGGTTCCGGGTTCGGGTACCGGGCAATACAAAAATGTGTGTGCATGAACATTATTTTTGTATTGATCTGGGTGTTCAGGTCAGGGTTCCTTCAAGGGCAAGTCCGACTCGCACTTGGCCAATTTTTTGATTGTAATTACTTTCATTAGTGCTTATGGTAAGCCCAAATTGAATAAATGTATTTTGCGTTTGATTTCTAATGTGTAAAAAATAAAAATACGTCGTCGGTCAAAATATAATCATAATTGAGGTTACGGTGAAGGAAAACATCGTGAGGAAACCTTCATGCACGCCTACGAAGAGATTCAAAGGTTGTGTGTGAAGTCGGCCAATCCGCACTGGGCCCGCGTGGACGACTAAGGCCTAATCACCCTATACGGGTAGGCTCGTGCTCCTCGGTGGGGACGTTTAATGAGTTGATGATGAATGAATGAAGGATTGAAATACAATATCATTGTCTCAAGTACGGTGGATAGCAACCCTGAGACTTGCCCTAAATATTTGTAATCCTGGAAATGGAAAAGTGGCACGCCATGAAGGATCGCGATGTTATCTGTGATCGGTGCGCGCCTTCCCACGCGTGGACTGTATTATGGATGGATATGCTTGAGTCGGTTTATTTCAGGATTATCATGTCCTACACAATACGATGTCACTTGAAGTAAAATAAATAAATAAGCACTGACAATCACACAGCGCCATCTAGCCTCAGGTTAAGCGTGAAGCTTGCATTAAGCAAGAAAATATTCATTAAACATCGCATAATACAAGTTCACAATGTGGTAAATAAATTATGTATTATTAATTTTACTTTAATTTTTCGTCGGTGGCTCAGTGGTGTGGACTGTCGCCTTCCTACCGGGACGGCTGAGGTTCAAATCCCGACACGTACCAATGTATTTTCGAAAATACATGTACGTTATCCGACGCTCTTACGGTGAAGAAAAACATCGTGAGGAAACCTTCATGCACGTCTGCGAAGAGATTCGAAGGTTGTGCGTGAAGTCGTCCAATCCGCACTGGGCCCGCGTGGACGACTAAGGCCTAATCACCCTATACGGGTAGGCTCGTGAAACTCGGTGGGGACGTTTAATGAGCTGATGATGATGATGAATTTTACTTAAAAACTTACTGACTGGCGTGCTACGATGTCTAGACTAAAAGGACTCACTCAACATAAGCCAGGCATTAGGTGTTACATACATTTTTCTTGTAAATACACACATTTTATACAAAGAAATCACCCAGACCAATACAAACAGATACCACGCACACAAATGTTTGTACTGCCCGGGAATTGAACCCGGAACCCTCGGTGCAGGCGCCGACGTGTCAACCATTACACCAAATGGGTAAATTATTGATATTCGTCATCATCATGATGATGATGATGACTATGGGAAGTTTTAACCATCACCCACCACGCGAGCCCATTTTAATATTCTATATTACCGTAAATCACCCTTATTATTATTTTTGTTGTGCATTTGGTGCACCGATTAAAAACTTTCTTAATATAAGAAGAATTTCATAAAACTTGGCCATTTACCATATAGTAACTAACGAAGGAAAACGGTTGCAGAAGTGAATCTTCTTAAAAGAGCTACGTACCAGTGGCGTGCACTCCATTTCAGGGTTTTCAGGGTTGTTACAGGGTATGCACTGCTTATTTGCATATGCAAATAAGCAGTGCGTGCAACAACCCTGAAAATTGCTAAAATATTAAATGATTCCCCATTTATTCGTTCATTTTGTCCTACAGATTACAAACCATAGGCGATCTGCTGTCATCAAGAGCGCTCATCATCATCAGCTCATTAAACGTCCCCACCGAAGGGCACGAGCCTACCCGTATAGGGTGATTAGGCCTTAGTCGTCCACGCGGGCCCAGTGCGGATTGGACGACTTCACACACAACCTTCGAATCTCTTCGCAGGCGTGCATGAAGGTTTCCTCACGATGTTTTCCTTCACCGTAAGAGCGTCGGATAACGTACATATCTTTTTCAAAAATTCGAAAATACATTGGTACGTGTCGGGGTTTGAACCTCAGCCCTCCCGGTAGGAAGGCGACAGTCCACACCACTGAGCCACCGACGCTCCTAGAGCGCTCAGTTTGACTATAATGTAAATGTATTTATTTTCTTGGGATTAGTGTCACTCACTTTGCATACCCTACTCATAAGCTCTGTGCACGCCACTGCTACATACAACTTGTATTAAATGGATAAATGATTAATATTGTAATCATACAATATATGTTTTGTTTCAGAACCAGACAGAACCACCCGGGGGCCGTCGTGGAAATCAGTGACAATCCTCTCGATGCTAGCAAGGTAATATTCATACTATGGAATGTAATAGAATAGAAAAACGTTTATTTGGTTCCAAAAAATACAAAATCAAACCACCACCTTGACAGTTGGCAAAGTACTACTGTGCGTTTTAACAGAAACTTTCCACCCCGCACCACAAAATTGTGGAATGAGTTGCCGCATGCGGTGTTTCCGGGCAGATACGACCTGCAGACCTTCAAGAAAAGAGCGTACTCTTGCTTGAAAGGCCGGCAACGCATCTTGTAGCTCCTTTGGTGTTGCAAATGTCCATGGGCGGCAGCATTCACTTTCCATCAGGTGATCTGTCTGCTCGTTTGCCACCTATGCTATATAAAAAACAGACTAATAGAATATTGCGAAAAATTAGTCTCCGCTTAGCAAATGACCGTAAAGGCAGGATATGCGCTACAAAATTCCATGAAAAATGCTAAGGCTATTTTCATCCAAGAACAATAAAGAAGGTGCAATGTAAAATACCTACGCCCAAGAATGAACTTGTAGAAAAGTTTAAAGCGTCCGAAGACAACTTTCTACAGTCTTCATGCGTGTTAAGATTTACACACATGCCTTCCGTAATGCTAGACACAAATAGGCAAGTTCCCCCCACTTATTTCCTAGCTATTTGGACACCCTCCAAATGCACACAATGATCTCACGGAAGCTCTTTTAACTGTTATGGCCACCGTAAACTTTTCCCACTGGATGCCAACGGGCACTTCAGTTTGGAGATCGGTAGAGATTTTAAAAGGATTTTGTGTCATTGTCTGTTAAACGACTCTTTGAACAGTTTATATGGTGTGTCTTGCTAATTTATGAGTTCAGTTCTGCTTACTTTGTTCACTGTTATGGAAACATTTTAGCTGTTTTTATGATTATGAATATATTATGTTTCACTGCATTCTGGATAGTAAGAAGTACAATTTTTGAAGACAAGCTTACCACACGTTTTTACTGACAATTTTCGTCGATCGACAATTGATTCATCTATTGTTTGTTGTGATTTTCCACCCGTGCTACGCACGACCGCTTACAGGCTGATGATGAACCTTTGACTTAAACTCTCCAGCAATCGACATCCATCGCATTATCCCTACTTTATCAATTTCCAGCTGCTGATCGCTTTCGAGACTGGTCTGGTGGTTGTGTGGGACCTTCGCGCCCGCCAGGCGGAGTGGCGAGGCGCCCTAGGTGGTCCTGGTGAGGGCATCCGCGCCGCCGCCTGGCATCATGACGCCAAGCTGATGACAGCCCACGTGGACGGAGCTCTAGCCACGTGGACTACTCGCTCTCCGCGACCTATCTCGGTTTCTTATCCACATGGTAGGTTTCTATTTACTACAATATTAACTTTATAGATTGAACGCCCGGACTGATAGGTTGATGACTTGCGAAAGATGGGGAAGGCTGGATGCGGAAAGCGGAGGAGTGGGATATCTAGCGCAGAATGAGGGAGACCGTCCAGAGATAGCAGTCTGATCGACGAAATGCGAAAGGTCGGTGGTTGAGGCTGGACGAAGAAAGTGGAGGACAGGAAGCAGAATGGAAGAGATCAACAGAGAACTGCGATAAGTTAAAGGGAAAATCAGAGGGAATCTAGCAGACATAGATAGTTCCCCTGATGGTAAGTGTATCCATGGATACTCTGAAGGATTCTGAAAGAGCAACAAGTGCGTCGAAACATTTTAAAAGGGGAGTAAGGAATGGAAAAAATAAAATGGGTTAAAAGGAATTTGAGTTTGTTGATTCTTTCGTTAACCTCGCTCACTCGCCAAAACATCGTGCTATTTCACGCCCGTTTTCTAGCCCATTGGATCACTCCATGCACCGATGCACCTACTCTGCAATTGGGGTCCTCTACAACGGAAGACAACCACTTGGACAACTATCATTTATGCCCAAATGATATTAAATCTATTAGTTTGAGCAGGGTCCTGAATTTCCTGAATAGTGCCAAACTTTTAGACGAACTCTAAAAGGGGAGCGGGTCACATAAGATCTTTTAGGTCGTGGTCAGGAATCTTAGTTATCACTGCAAAATTTTGAACGACATTATCAGTGATGCAATAAAAATGAAAATACTGTTTCTACGTCAGGCATTCCAACTTTAGCTCACCTTTTACTTTGGATACTTGGGATTTTTACATAAATTCCGTATCTGACGGTATTTCTATCTCACGACGAATTCCTTTATATTAACATTGAATACTTTTTCAGCGAAGGCGAATAAAGAGGGAAAATTGGAGCCGTGCAAACCTATCCTCAGACTTGAGTGGAAAACCTCCAGGACGGGGTAAGTTTACCAACACTTACCTTATAGACAGAACATATGTTTAACTAGATATAAATAGAAAATAAATACATTTTCAGTTGTATCCTAACAAAATCGTTTTATGGTTTACGATTAGATGAATTGATGTAATTATAAAACTAGTCATATGACGGATTTTTCGATGATACAAAATAATAGCAGACTGTGATGCTTTTTTTATTTAAGGTACCATTTACACCTGATGGTAAGTTGCCATTAGGATGAATGTGGTCAGCACTGAAAACCTACACTTGAATTAACTAAATGACAAATGTACGTGAAATACTGAAAACAGTTTAACATTTATGATTATAGATTATGTATTTCTCAAAAGATTTAGGACAAATCACTTACATAGAAAAATACAAAAATAATTCTGATAATGAAACCAAAACGTTTATTTGTGTTAACCAACAGAGCACACTGTGTGTGTGTATTCAATTAATAATATTTGATCTAAAATGCAATATAACTGTGTCACCCATAACGTTAACCACAGCTTTGAATTCTTAATTTATTTATAGCTAATTTTCCGATTACTAGTATGATAATATTACACGTAACCAACCAAAGCAAAAGGGTTTAAACAGTAACCCTAAACTACAATTGCGGTATATAAGTCTACCGAAATAATAATCTGGATAAAGATCCAGAAGAATGTAAACACCGCGTTTCAGCCCTTAATCTGTCAAGCCCTACACACTGAGAACATATTCAGTCTGACAATAGATTTTTGTGTATTGTGCCATGATTCGCAATATTTGACCGATTAATCCGAGGAAACTGAATTCATTCACGCAATCTAAGAAAATTATCTAATCTACATCTGTATTACATAAAATCTTCTCTTCAACCTATCGCAGTCCACTGCTGGACATAGTCTCCCCCGTTTTCCAGATATCTGGCGCAAAATACACACATTATAATATAATTCTATCCATTTTAATCCGTCTCACAGTCATTACTAAAACAATATTGTACTGATGTAAAATTTTTAATACTAAACATGCTGCGTATATAGGCATAGCAATCTTATTCAATCTTTAATCTATGCCTAAATAGGCAACATACTCGTGATGTACCTATTGGACACTAACAATTTTATGTATAACACATACATTAACTACAATAAATGTTTGGAGTAAGAGCGTCGGATAACGTACATATATTTTTCGAAAATTCGAAAATACATTGGTACGTGTCGGGATTTGAACCTCAGCCCTCCCGGTAGGAAGGCGACAGTCCACACCATTGAGCCACCGACGCTCTATGTATGTGTGGAGTATGTGTTTGTATATAACCTCAGAATCTTGTAGTTATACCGATCAACTCTCGTGTAAAAGCGTCTTCATTTCAACCACTTTAAAGAGATTACGAACAAAATGTTGCCCGGGAAAGGAGCAATACGTTTAGGCGGCCAGCCAGCGCGATCTCTGGCAATCCGGCCAAGCGACTCGAAACTATGCCAGATGTTTTCCCTGCTTCTTTGTTTAATGGAGTCTTTGGAAATGGCGCTGCATAAATTTTAAGATTTTGAGAATGGGTATGGAGAAAATTTTTATTGTAGAGGTTTTACAAGGATTTAGGAAAGACATAGTATCAATTTGACTTCCTTTAATTGTTTTTATTCGAAGATAGGTACCAAAGTATGCAGCAAGATTAAAAATTTTTGTTTAATCTATTTCTGTGAGACCGAACATAATATGGAGTGTATTTGAAAATTATATTATTCTTAGAACTTTTATGTTGGTCCCTCGATGGATAATATAGCTCAGTAACAACGTGAATAAAAATCTAAAACAATTCGTAAATTGTATCTAATGAAAAGAAAAAAAAACATCCCCAATATAAAAAGACACGAATGCCATTTTTAGAAATTCCCACAAATACAAAAGTCCTTCAAAAGTTTTTCGCAATAGAGTTTAAGCTCAACTGTTCCACAAACATGTTGTTATAAAGTCTAAACATGTTTTAACGCGTGAGCAGATGTTTCATGTACCATTATTGATGCAGCGCGCCACCGGCTGTTGTAGAGGAGTGTCCGGAGGGGTAAGCCCTGTTGGCTCTAAAAATACCTCAGCCCTATCCCTAGTCCCTTCGTCTGGTAGTAAACGCTAGCAGCCCTTGGCGCTGTATTACATACCCTGTACCATATACCCGTATTATGTTATATGCTCAAGTGTTTTATGTGACGAGATTTGTTCTTTTCTATGGAGCAGACGGCTCATCTGATAGTAAACCATACCGTCGCCCATGGACACTAATACTGGAGGGTATAGAAATGCGTTGCTGGCCTTTTAAATGGCAATACAAGTCATTAACATTTCTATCAGGGAATATTAAATGTTATTCAATAATGTGTTACAATGACAGAAAATTACTGCACTTTGTGATTGAGGGAACATTGTTGTGTCGTATCAATAGCATCGATGGTCTTACGAAAGATCTTCAGTCATTATAAACAAGCTTAGGCTTAGGCCCTTGATCCGCGACTTGAAAGTCACCGGTTGTGGCCGAATGAGGTCTCATGTAGCAAACAGGCAAGGGCCTTTAGTTATTCAATATAACTCCAAGATATTAATTGTAGTTTTGAAATTTTAATAAAGATAAATAGTACGAAAGATCAGCATCGCTCAATTAGTAATATAACTCATACGATATTAGGTATATAGCGCTAATGAACCGTACAAAACCATCCCATGTTAGTAGTGTCAAAGATTATTTTTCAATTCATAAAATATTTGTACCAATTAAGTATAATTTACGCTATATCTACACTTGTTTAACTATCAAATAGCCTTTTGATAAGTAAACAAACAATCCAATTGAAGTCATAATAATAGAAATGTCGACACCAAATTGCAAGGTTTCAAGTGAAAATAAACTTTCGGATAAGTCAACAAAATATTGTTGAGCATTCAACAAGTTGCGCTTTGATAAATTGAGCGAACGGAGCTTATCAACTTTGTGTGAAGCGCCCGTTGGCCAGTCGGCGTGTTCAACCGAGCTTTTTAGTAACGTTAGCAAATGGAGACAATTTAAATAATAGTTCGTTGTGTAGTAGTATTTGTGACTTATATATTGTATATGTGAACATAATATTTGATATTCTATCGAATAAATTTCCGTATTATGAATAAAGATGAACAATCAACTAACCTGATGCACAATCACGTAGAAATATCAAACAAAAAATGTCCGTGTCGCTTGACACATGTTATATTCATCATCATCATCAGCTCATTAAACGTCCCCACCGAGGGGCACGAGCCTACCCGTATAGGGTGTTTAGGCCTTAGTCGTCCACGCGGGCCCAGTGCGGGTTGGACGACTTCACACACAACCTTCGAATCTCTTCGCAGGCGTGCATGAAGGTTTCCTCACGATGTTTTCCTTCGCCGTAAGAGCGTCGGATAACGTACATATATTTTCGAAAATTCGAAAACACATTGGTACGTATCGGGATTTGAAACTCAGCCCTCCCGGTAGGGAGGCGACAGTCCACACCATTGAGCCACCGACGCTCATTGAATAATTAATTAAAAATTTTGACCTTCTAGCGTCATTTAAAGGGTGCAAAATCAAAAGCACGAGCATACTACAATGTCACTATGTCATGTAGCGAGCGTGATTATGAATGAAAAATTTGCTTGAATAATTCGGATAAACGGACACTATTTGAGTGACATTATGCATATACTGAGGTTATTGTTTTCCTAAGATTATGAATTTCAAAAAAAATCATCTCAGTATTTGTAATTCAAATAATTTAATTCTGCCACCGGTTCGGAATGTTGTCATTTAACAAGAAGTCTTCAAGAATCTCGTGTAAATACTCTTCAAGTGTTGATATCGCAGCATACTGCTGGTCTAATGGTTCCTGCGTTGGTTTGGATCGCTTGATCCGAGGGTTGTGGGTTCAAATCTCGCGGGGAGGCCGCTAAGTTAAAGCCACTGTCCGATTTTTTCCAATTTGGTTAGAACTTAGGACATTGCAGGCTGAACCACCTGATTGTCCGAAATGAAACATGGTTCCGTGCTTTGTTAAGCAGTCGCCTTCAATCTTAGAATGGTATTCGTCCCCACCAATATAAATTGGGCCCGCGTGGTATACTAAGGCCAAATCTCTCCATGGCTATTTATGGTAAGGCTTATGCCCTGCAGTGAGACGTTACATGCTAATGATAATGTTTCAGCGAGAGCCTGGTGATCTTCTCCGGCGGTCTGCCCACGGACAAGGCGGGCCGCACGCACAGCATCACGGTCCTCAACGGCAAAAGCACAACAGTTTTGGAGATGGAGCATAGCGTTGTCGATTTCGTCACACTGTGCGAGACTCCGCACACAGCCGGTAACGTATACTTGGTTTTATATAAAAACTACCGCGGTGTTACCCGGGGTAACTTTATACAAAATGTTATTAAAGTAGATTCTTTATTTTTCTAATTCAAAAAGTTTTTTCCAGCCTACTTTTTCCTTTTTAAATCAGCCACCAGCCAATTTCTCTTCAAATCCGTCCAGCCATTTTAGAGATTACTCGGGAGAAACAGAAAAACAGTCTTGCGAGCCTAGTGCAATAGCTATTGTTAATTTATTGTAATTATTTATTGGGTAAGCAGACATACGAGCAGACGTTAATTACAAAGAACTTTAGTACCGCCATAACTCGCCGGATCAGCAAGTTGAAGTGGCAGTGGGCTGGTCACGTTTGTCGCAGAACCGATGAATGTTGAAGCGGACGAGTTCTGGAGTGGAGACCGTTTCTTGGCAACCGGTCCACGCGAAAATCATTAGAAGAAGCCTCCGGTCATCAGAGGATATATTAGGCTGTAATGATGGTTCAATCGATGAATTTCCAATAATTCTGTGAACCCTTTAAAAATTACACTCTTGTTATTATTTACCATGTGTTCTTCTCAAAATTCCAGACTACCAAGAGCCTTACGCGATAGTGGTACTTCTTCAAAACGACCTGGTGGTGATCGACCTCCAGTCGCCGGGGTACCCTTGCTTCGAGAACCCCTACCCCATGGACATCCATGAGTCGCCGGTCACCTGCTGTTCCTACTTCGCCGACTGCCCTTCAGACTTGGTTAGTTGACGATTCATCCTGGCGTACCAGACCTGATTTGAAAGAACAATTCCTGAGGAATTCTTTCTAGAGGAAGAAAAACTTTATTTGGCCATAAAAATAATACAATACATAATGCTTAAAAATCAATATGATTTACACGTAAAAAATAAGAAGAATAAATAAAAAACATGTTAAACAAAACGCACAAAATTTAAAAACAAGAAAATCGTTATTTGTTTGTTTTTTATTATTGATCAAGGTTGGCCACTGCAGCGCTGGTGTTCTGAAATAGCCTAATCTGGTTTCTGACCTGGCATTGTGTTTTTATAACAATCATCATCAATCATTAGCTATGGATAGATCGGGTAACACATCACGCGAGCCCAATGCGTGATGGTGGGTTTTTGATAATATTAAAATTAAATAATAAAAATGGAACTAACGTAATCGCTATTTGCCAGGACATCTTAGATAACGTTCCTTCCGGTTAATCTGTGGTCAAGAGTAAGCAGTAATTTATAGTAAAAAAATACTGGTATGGTGGAATAAAGCCTGACCTTTTCTATTTAAATTTAAATTTTCTTCTTTTAGTAAACTAATTGATAATTTATTTGATTTGTTTCTAAAATAACTTACCAGATGATCGTCCATCTTGTTGGGTGTGGGCCTGCCTGGCTTTTTACATTTATTCTTTTAGTAAACATATTGGTAGTTTATTTGAATTTGTTTGTAAATGTTTTCGCAGATCCCAGCGTTCTACTCTGTGGGGCGGCAAGGCAACAAGAAACCGACCGGCTTCAGCGAGAAACTGTGGCCCATCAATGGCGGCGAGTGGGCGCCTGCTTCTTGCTCCTATAGTGAAATTATTCTTACAGGGTTCGTACAAAGATGCCATAATAACCCAGTACACTTTATGTCGCACTAAGAACTATAGTGATAAATTAGTACCGGGTATAGGAGCGCTCATTACCTACTGTAATGGAAACAACCTACGCATTGAACCTTGATGATTTTAATTAATATTAAATTTTGGTTTTGGTTATACATATTTAATGAGCGTCGGTGGCTCAATGGTGTGGACCGTTGCCCTCCTACCTGAGGGCTGAGGTTCAAATCCCGCCGTGTACCTACTAATGTTCTAAAATATATATATACGTTATCCGACACTCTTACGGTAAAGGAAAATATTGTGAGGAAACCTGCGCACGCCTGCGAGAAGATTCAAAGGTTGTGCGTGAAGTCGGCCAACCCGCACTGGGCCCGCGTGGATGACTTAGGCCTAGTCACCCTATATACGGGTAGCTTCGTGCCCCTCGGTGGGGACGAATAATGAGCTTATGATGATGATGATGACATATTTAATGTTAAGTTGTAGTTACCTCAATAATACCTTTTGTAAACTGATTACTCATATGTGGAGATTTGTAATTAGTATTGTACTCTTATCATATTGTTATACTTTAATATATGTGTCTATTGAAACTAAATATTCCAAAAATAAAGAAATGAATAAAATATAAGTAAGTTCTATGAGGTCTAAGCCGTGGTTGAAAGTTCAAAGCTCACGGCACACTTAGTTTTATTTTTAAGATTTCCCAGTTTGGTCAGGAAATTTGAGTTCAAATCCCGTGATTCTCTGAGAAGAAAGATAATTCCGTAGTGACAGTACATTACAAATTGTTTTAAAGATCCGACTGTCACACACAAGGATAACAATAATAATAATAATAATTTATTTTATTGACATAAAACATTTACAATTATAATGTTGGGAAGTCAGGGGGACTTCCGTGATAGGTATGCAAACCTGCGTTACAGAAACCAGTGCTCACTCCCGACCTTGGATACCAATATAGTTTCATGTTTAATCTAAAAAAATAAAAAACAAACAAATCAAAGCAATGAGAATTTGGTGAGTGTGATTGTGTGTGTGTGTGTGTGTAACTCTGGATGGGTACGTGATAGGGTAAAGGGCTTAAATTGTTGGCTGAAGTAAAGAACAATGGTTTCAGAATATAAGATTAACTTCAAGTAGATCAAATATTATGTTTTCTTCTTTAATGAAAAATATGTTTGTTCTGTTCCAGGCACGCGGACGGTAGTGTAAAATTTTGGGACGCGAGTGCCGGCACCTTACAGATTTTGTACAAATTAAAATGTTCTAAAGGTCAGTGCAGTTGTAAATTTCAGTATTTGCGTTATAGTTTTAACTTTAAAGAAGAACATATAATTTATCTGTACGAAGAATAAACTTTCGATAGTATTGTTCCTCGTAAATAAATCACTATCCTAGCCATCAAGACTCATGAGATTATGAGCGTCGGTGGCTCATTGGTGTGGACTGTTGCCTTCGGATCTGGAGAGTGCAGGTTCAAATCCCGCCACGTACCAATATGTTTTCGAAAATTATATGTACGTTATCCGACGCTCTTACAGTGAAGGAAAATATTATAAGGAAACCAGGCGTGCGAAGAGATGCAAAGGTGTGCGTGAAGTCAGCCAATCCACACTGGGCCCGCGTGGACAACTAAGGCCTATAAGGGTAAGCTCGTGCTCGTGTAAGGTTCGGCGTTTGGATATAGAATTAAACACTGAGTTCAGTAATATAACAAGTATTTTAAATACATATCACAGGCATCAGTCTCTCATAAACTACAAAATAAGTTTACTTTACATTGCGATAACTTTGTTTTCCTTAAAATGTTTGTGTTTTGATGAGAAAATAAACTTGGAACTTGATTTTTTATATAATGATAACATTTATTTAAAGACGTCAGTTTATATAGGTTACAAAAAGGTAACATAGACGTGTAATATTTATACACAACATACACACAATGGGGACGTATAATGCTGATGATGATCACAGATTTAATATTAAAAATAGTGTTCACCGTATATGCACTGACTGTAAACAATATCGTTCAAACCAAATTTTGTTGATAGTTTTCACTCTTATCTTGGGGCTAGATGGCGCCGTGTGATATCAGTATTAATATTTATATATTATTTTTTTATTTGCGTGCAGTATTCGAGCGCGGCGCCAGCTCGGGCTCCACGGCGAGGACGAGGCGCCGCTCGCCATCCAACAGCTGGCGCTGTGTGCCGAGTCCCGCCGGCTCGCTGTGGCCCTGCCTCACGGACATGTCGTGCTCTTCAAGTTCGAAAGGCGGGTCGCACACTGAGATACATGTACGTACATAAGACTACATTTTTAACCGACTGCAGAAAAGGAGGTTAGACTGGCTAAAAATTTATTTTTTGCTTTTTAGTTTCAGTCGGTATTTTTTGTTAACTTTTTTATGGCACTCCTGGAATTAGACCTCCGATGGCAATGTGGCAATGAGAAGCTTGTTCATGCAGTTGATTGTTTAAGGCCGATGATGTGGTTTTGTGGCCAGATATCCAATAAATAATCCAATATTGTAACTACATATATATATATATATATATATATATATATATATATATATATATAGGTAGTCTACAATATATATACATCTGTATATATATTGTAGACTCTTTTGTATAGGTAAATGTACGCTCATTCGAAATATGTGTATGTGTGCTGTCGCTGCATTCGGAACACTTTTTTCGATTGTTTTGTGAGCATATCACGAATCCATACTTTTTATATTATTGTTTAGATCTAGCAAAAAAATGTTTTTTTGCTTTTTAGTTTCAAGTCTTTGTTATTTTTTTTGAGCAGGCCGCTCCTGGATACGGCTTCCCCATGGCAATGAGAAGGCTTGTTCATGCAGTTGGTTGATATATTGTTGATGATGATTTTATGCCAGATATCCCGATCCTTCGCTTTCCGCATCCAGTCTTAATCGACAATCAACAAATATACATACAGGCAGAAAACCCATAACTCATTTACAAAGGACCTACACCATGTGAATTAATAAGTCAATTGTGCCAAAAGACGACCTATTGTCAAGTCTAGGACGCGTCTGCTCCAAAGATCATCAATCGTGTGACTAACTGTCATAGGTTACATCAGTATTAATCGAAAATGCTCATGAAAATACTTCTCCATAGTCAAGTATGCCCTTAGTACAGCCGTGGGCTTTCACGGGCTGCTAGGTAATAAATTTCAATACGTCACAACATCTTTTATTGAAATTTTACTGAATAAATATGTACTTCCTGATTTCAGGTGATAGAAATTCCAATGATAACAGAAACGTTAGAAGAGGAAACCTCGCCAGACGTGGAGAGCGGGTCGTTCCATGTCGTTCAGTAAAGGTGGCGACACATCGGAAGGAGAGAGCCGGAGAGTGAGTCACTTTTTAGTAACGCTTTATGATAATATGTGGTAGACTCGGTATTGAGTCTTCTAGGTGGATTTTTCCCGCTCGTCACCTCTAGCTTTGTACCCCAGGGGTCGAGTGGTTTTTTTTTTAATCCCACTCGTCACCCCTAATAAAACTATAACTTGATCAACTCTAAGTTCATAAGTTGTTCACAACAGAATCTCTTACTTAACCGTCAGTTACTTCAGATCAGAAACAAAATATTTTATTATTTTTCAGTATTTTTTAAGCTCCGTTGACAGATGAAAGGCAAACGTCCTAATATTTGTTGCCCTAATGTTTGTCTTAATATACAAAAAAATTTTTCCGAATTTTGACGCAGTTTTGCTGTCAGCGAGAATATTGCGGAGCCTATTTCATGTATTAATGACAATCCATATTTTTTTTTGTCCATACATTAATTAATATTATCAAATATAAAAGTTATTATTATTATGTTCGAAAATCTTTGTATGTTGACATTACGTCGGTATAAGAGAAACAGATACGGGTTTGCGGTCAAATATCCTGATCCTTGTAATTGTGTTAGTCACATTATTTGTGTGTTATAATTATTGTCCATGTTGTGTGATGTGGTTTTGTATCTGACGAGCAAGGGTAAGGGCAGAGGCCCTTTCGAATGTTTAATCTTTTTATATGTGTTACACGTGGTGGATGCCATCACAGAATGCACAATATGATACAGCCCATGATGACCCCCGCCAGGTGTGAAGAGTATTGTAAATATATGGAAACTACAACGTCGGGCTATGGAATTGGGTTTTGGTGGACTGGATAACTGGGCTATGGGAGAGACTACGGACGCCCGGGACTCACTCCCGACGACCAATGAAGGCAAGATTATTATGATTGAGCATAGAGTATGTATATAACACAGGTTTAACTTATTACAGGAGCTAGGGGTTTCCCTAATTTATGCTACATTGTTTTATGTCAATAAAGACTTTTTGTATATTGTTTGTTTACCGGCAGTCGGTGGTGTGGGCGGGCGGCGGCGTGGCGGGGGCGGGGGCGGGGGCGGGGGCGGGCGGCGGTGGGGCGGGCGCGTGGGCGGGGGCGGCGTGCGCGTGCGGGCGGGCGCGGCGCGGCGCGCGGCCGGCTTCCAGCCCGCGCTGGTGGCGCTGCAGCGCGGACCCTCACACACCCTCGCCGCGCTCACCATCAACTCCTCATACGGACTGTCAGTACACACACATTCTATTTTAATAAGACACGAAACCATCATCATCATTTGTCATAGTTATCTTGACGTATGTGCTATTTAGAAATAACTAACGAACCCAGCGAACTCCGTTTCGCCACCGGATGGCTTCGTTTTATGTAACATTTCGTTTGGTGATCAAAAGATGCCATCTACTTAAAAAATGTATCAGATATGTCGCTATATGTGAAAAAAGATTTTCCCGCTTTTCTGTTGAAATTTTTCCTTAATTTTATTTGCTATAATCCTCACGGAGCCCGAGACCTTTCCAACGAATGCAAAACCGTGGAAATCGGTTCGTGCGTTCTGGAGTTATATCAGGAAGGAAAACCCGACTTATTTTTATATAGTAGATTTGCGACTTGTGCTTCGAATTGTAATTCAACAACAACAAAAGTGAAGGACACGTGATGAAAGTAGAGCGTCGGTGGCTCAGTGGTGTGGACTGTCGCCTTCCTACCGGGAGGGCTGGGGTTCAAATCCCGACACGTACCAATGTATTTTCGAATTTTCGAAAAATATGTACGTTATCCGACGCTCTTACGGTGAAGGAAAATCGCGAGGAACCTTATGCACGCCTGCGAAGAGATTCGAAGGTTGTGTGTGAAGTCGTCCAATCCGCACTGGGCCCGCGTGGACGACTAAGGCCTAATCACCCGGTGGGGACGTTTAATGAGCTGAATATATTTTATTTATCGGAACACCAACAGCACAATACTTTTGTTGTTCATCCATCATTATCATCAGCTCATTAAACGTCCACCGAGGGGCACGAGCCTACCCGTATAGGGTGAATTAGGCTTAGTCGTCCACGCGGGCCCAATGCGGGTTGAACAAATTCACGGACAACCTTTGAATCTCTTCGCAAATGTACGCAAGTTTCCTCACGATGTTTTCATTCACCGTAAGAGCGGCGGATAACGTGCATATAAATTCGAAAACACATTGGTACCTGGTGGAATTTGACCTCAGCCCTCCCGATAGTAAGGCAACAGTCCACACCATTGAGACCGACGAATAAGATAATGAACAAATTATATAACAATCCTCTGGGAAGTTGCAGCATTAGTTTTTCCCAGTACATACATTAGTATGTGTGTCAGTTATTTGAAATACAAGACGTGAAGTCGTCCAACTCGCACTGGGCCTACGTGGACGACTAAGGCCTAAACACCCTATTTGGGTACGTTTAATGAGCTGATGATTATTTATTTATTTTCCAGTTATCTTATAACTAAGTGTTCAATTTGCATTTCGATTACAACCGAGCACAAAACTCACACAAAATATTTCAAAGTCACGTGAAACATTTTGTGTCTATTATAATTTAGAAAAGAGCTAACCAATAAATTGACTCGTATTTTTCGTTTTTCAATAAAATAATTATTTTTCTTGTTCGCCCAAAGTCGTCTAGTTTTCATGCAATTCCTTGAAAGGATATAATAATAATAATAAATATCCATTGACATTCACACAGCGCTATTTAGTCCCAAACTAAGCATTTAGCCTGTAATATGGACATTTAACAATGGAAAACATTTTCATACAAGTTTTTTTTTGTTAACACATACATATTATAAATAGCAAACACCCAGACCAATACGAACAGACATGTTCATGCACACAAATGTTTGCACTGCCTGGGGACCCGGAACCCTTGGTGTAGTAGCCGACGTCTTGACCATTGCACCAAATGGGTCGTCAATATAGTTGTTTTCCGTGTGGTGTGAACGCATAAGACATATAGTGGCGTCCTTCAAAAAAAGAGCGTGCACACATTTAAAGGGCCGGCAACGCATTTCTGGGACCTGAGGTCTTGCAAATGTTTATGGGCGGCGGTGTCACTTACCATCAGGTGAACCGTATGCTCGTTTACCTCCTGTTAAAAAAAATGGTGTAAGTACGAAGTGGCGTACTGGTGTGCAGCATGGCGTGGGGCGGCGATCGCGGCGTGGTGGTGGTGGACGTGTGCCGGCGCGCCGTGCTGGCGGCGCTGGCGCCCGCCGCGCTCTACCTGCCGCCCGCGCCCGCCGCCGACTCCGACACCGACCAGGTACCCCCCACCCCCACACCCCCACACCAGCACCGTCGCCGGGGACCCGCCGCCACCGCCACCGCCCGCCGCACGACCGCGCGACCGCCAGCGCGGGCCTGCACGACAGTGCGACCGCCCGCCGCACTCGTGCCTCGGAATAACTCAATTCAATTACGAAAAGAAGCATGACATTTGTGACTTGGATTATTCATGCGCAATATATAAACAAATACGCTATATACAAAAAAAGCACGACATTTGTGACTCGAATTATTCATAAACAATATAAAAACAATTACGCTATATACAAAAAAGCACGACACTTGTGACTCGGATTATTCAAACACTTTGAAAAAACAAATATACTATACACAAAAAAACACAACATTTGTGTTTTTTGTGTATAGTTTATTTGTCTCAGGAATACCAAAATATCGGGTAAAAATTAGCAAAATTACTGGGTATAAGATACATAATATCTGTTGTCTCGGGTGACGGGCGCAGTCTGTCATTGATGGAGAATAATAACTGTCTATCAGTTCTTGAATTTCCTTTAATACCGCTCCGTCAAAATCCGGCGTATCACTTACCATCAGGCGGTATAATTTGTCCTGTATAATTAATAATATAAAAAAAACTATCAAAACAAATACTTAAGCTTTATACAAATAATAGACGCATTTGTGACTTGGATTTATTATTATTATACTAAAACAACATGTAAACAAATACACTGTGTACAAAAAACCAAATACATTGTGTACAAAAATATTATCTACTATAAAATATTATTTTATTACACACACTTCAAAAAAAATACTATATTTAAAAAGATTATGTTAGAGAATCAAGTCACTTATTGTTGTTTAGAAACAATATTATTTTCAATACAATAATCTCTTGAAAAGAGGAACTATTGAGTCTCCAGCTGAAATTTTCTCAATGAAATTGTTTATTTGCTAAAATATTTGAAATAAAGATAGCACATAATATTTAATGAGTAGGTTTTCAGCTTTTGCGCAGACAAGCAAATATTAAAACTACAGTCCGGGACAGTGGTAGTTTCATTTGGCTTTCACGAGTGTTTTTACAGATCCAAAATTGAATAAAGACTTCGATTTTACCCATTTTTCAGCGGTATTATTTACAGTTAGCTTAATCGTTAGTTTACCCCCTTATGATGAATATACCCCTTATATTAGTAAACAAAAAAGTTTCATCAATTGCCGCCAGAAAAGATGAGCCTGAAACCAGACCCAAAAATCAGAGAATATTTAAGACATAAAATTATAGTGCTATCTAGTAATAGAATAAGCAATTACTTATAAGTTTTCTGAAATACTCGTAAATTGTTATATTTAACAAACATCAACATTATGAAACTTGGTTTAAAAAAAAATTTTATTCAACGTATCGCGGACTTTGGGATATATCGATTTATTGTTGTATATAAACGGATTCAAAATGT
The DNA here is from genome assembly GCA_019425675.1 of Leucinodes orbonalis. Classification (NCBI taxonomy): domain Eukaryota; kingdom Metazoa; phylum Arthropoda; class Insecta; order Lepidoptera; family Crambidae; genus Leucinodes; species Leucinodes orbonalis. The sequence continues at coordinate 45,170 of PQWD01009320.1, forward strand.
TCTTATTCCTATAAAAACGATTGAAGGAGGTATTTGTTCGAATAGAACGTTTGCCAGAGGCACGAGTCGGTGTAGAGTAGCGGGCGGCGGCGGGCGGGGGGCGGCGGGCGCGGGCGCAGTCCCCGCCTTACTTTGAGTTGCCTTTAAGTTGTTAGTTTGAGTTGCTGGGCGCTCTCGCCCTCCCCCACTTATAGTTTGTTTTGAATGATTTCCGTCGCGCGACGCGAGCATTAGCTAGCTCCCCGGCTAGTCCCGTAGCGACACGGCATGGCATCGCTAGTCCCGCACGCAGAGGCCCCCGCGGCCCCCACCCCCACAATGATGTTTTCCCCCGTGTGCCCCGAAGCCGGAGGAGACGCGCTCCCCCGCCAGCCCCGAGGCCGACGAGCCCGAGCCGACCGCGCGCCGCAAGTCCACCTCCTGGAGCAAGACGTTCAACCTCAAGCGGCAGCTCTCCAAAGTCGATCTCAAGTTCAAGGCGGCGTTCGCGGCGCCCGCCGAGGTGGACGACGTTGCGCAGGCCCCCCTGCGAGCCGGAGGTGGCCGAGGAGGCCCGCGCGCAGGCCGGGCCCGAGCCCGGGGGCGGGCCCGAGGCCCAGTCGTCCCCCGACAGCGCCGACGACGCGCCCGACGCGCCCGCCTCCGACGTGTACGAGCGGATGCACCGCGAGCTGCAGGAGCGCTGGCAGGAGCGGGAGCCGGCGCGGCCGGACTCGCTGGCGCTGGGCCCCCGCGGGCCCGGGCGTGGGCCCCGCCGCCCCGCCCCGGGCCCGCCGCGCCGCCGACCGCCGCCTGCTGTCGGTGCCCAACATCAAGTACAGTAGGCCCGAGCGCGACCGGAGACGCGCCCCGCAGCCCTCCTTCGCCGGGACGCTGATCCGCCGCTTCAGTAAGTACCGGCCCCGCTCACCTTCCGCATCACCGCTCCGGGCCCCACGGTAGCACTAGTCCGTCCCCCGTTACGTAGTACACACCGGTTTGGAATGGTACTGGTTTGGCGTTTTTTACCCGCTCTAGGTAGTGACAGTTTTTATTAGGTAGACGGTATTCTAGTTCGGTAGAGGTGATGGTAGATAGTTTTTTTCTTAACTAACTCGATTCGTGTTAAATAACAGATTTAAACGAGATTTAAGGAGTGTGCGACCAGGCGACGTGGGTCGCTCCGTAGCGGGGCGAGCGCGAGCGACCGCCTCGCCCCACCGCTTCAGCTTCTTGTGATATTTCGCTTGTTTTATTTTAATTTATATATAACCTTTATAAGTTTAAGTTATTAATATTATTATATAATATGTGTCCAACGGGCAACTAAATGCTATGTATTATATGACGAGCGCACGAGGCGTGTGCTATGCTGGCCCACTCATGTGTCTGTTTTTCTATTCCGAAGGACAAGGACTCATCCGACGAAGACTCTAACTGCCTAAAATATCTATTCGCCGACTTCCTCGGTAAATAACGACGTATCCGAATGCATCATTGACGTAGGTGATCTCTGTGTTGTCCGTTTGATAGTGCGCTAGCCGCGTAGCTGCACGCTTGTAGGTGGCTCGGGACGTCCCCCCCCCAGTCCTCTCCAGTCCCCTGCAGTCCCCTACTCACCGTCCCGTGTTCCCAGGGCGGGCCATCGCGCGCCTCTGCGACCCCCCGGCCGTCGAACCGCCGGCAGCGCCTACCCTAAGTACGCCTCTAGGTACGCCCACACTCAAATCAACTCAACTCACAGACTAACATGGGGAAACTAACCTACGCAACGGGCACCGCCTCGCGCCCGCTACCCTAGAGTCGTGCCCTGGTTTACGGTCAGGTATGGATGCCGAACTGTTGATAGTTTTACTAACGAGAGTTAATCGTGTATCAATAATTATTCAGGTCATTCTATCGATTCAGCAAAATATGGTAGTAACTTTAGTAAGTACTAGTAAAAGTATTGTTGGCAATTTTATCGATAATAATGATAATTTATATTTATATTATATATAAAATAATTGAAAGTGTTATAAAATTATTACTACTGTCAGCAATGAATTATTAAATTGACGATTCAAAAGTATCCGTAAAAGTTTTGTTTTGCATAAAGATATTTTGAGTTTTAATAAAGAAATACAATTTAGCATTACAATCGGAGTTCTTATGAGTTATTAAAATACAAGTCAGTCTTTCTTCTTTCTTTCTATCAACAGTTTAATGTACCAATAATTGGTGATACCAATTTTAATATTATCATCATCTATTTATAGAATTACACATTTTGTTCAATCGACAGTATTAATTGTATCGATCACGTTATTGATATTCGATTACCTACATCGTTACGGCATCACTACGTCCGAACCAGGGCCGGCGTCAGGCCAGGCGCGGGGCCCGCACAGAGATCACGTCCACTAACCGAGGGGTGTAGCGTTCGGTGCGCGGCAGGGCGGTGGCACGTGTGTGTGTTGTAGATGAACGGGCCGGGCGTCGGCGGGGGCGTCGGGGGCGGCGGGGCGGGGCGGTGCCGGCGGGGGCGGGGGCGGCGCCGGCGGCGGGGGCGGGGGCGGGCGCGCGGTGCGGCGGTCGCGCTCGCAAGGTACCCGCAAACTGCACAAATGCCTCTCCACCGCGTCCGACGTGTACGCCGCGCCCCCCGCCCCGCAACACTCGTTGCTGACGACGCGCCAGTATTGCAGTTTTGGTAGTACAGTCACCTTGTCGACGACCTCACTAGGCATCGTCTACTGAAACAGTCGCAGTTTCCTCGCCTTTTTTATGTTCTTTTTTTCTACGTCTTGTCCGACGATTGGGCCGGTCGTTGCCTGCGAATTGCGAGAATCTTGCATACAGAATCGTTGATTTGACTAAAAACGCATTTGAAAGCAACCAATTGCTTTTGCATGATGCGAGCAGTGTACTATGCGATAGCTTTGTGCTAAAGAATTAATTTTCTTTTTGATGATGTCAAAAATAAAATGCTACACTGTTACTTGTCTGTCTTCTTAATTTCGAAATCAGGCTTCGACCAAACTTTATTAAAATATGTGGTCATATCGCATCTGCCTTAAAATAATGAATTTCATAGAAAATAATCATTGACATCTGAATAATTTTCGCTCTTTAGAAACATGGGCCCTCGTTGTTGGCGGGTCCTGGGCCCCAAGGGCAGAAGTTTCTCCTCGGCCGGACCTGTACTTTCTTCTCTATTTTTCTTTCAATTCTGTTTGGTTTCTCTTTCTGTTTTCCATTCTACACTCACTTTTACTTCCTTCATTACTGATACATTACTTACAACAGTTTATGAATTTGAAGATGCAAAAACTCATCATGTTTCACAGAACTTTACAATATTTCAATAGCTTCATAAAATGTATATAAAAATCTTCAAATTCACAACTCAAATGATATTAAAATTTGCCAATAGATTTTCAAAATTGTTAATAAAAAATTAGAACTAAATCATTGAGTAAACTTCACATAGTAGCCGTCCGCCCGGTGCGCCGGCGCGGCCGTGCCTTAGCGTTTTCATTTGCTGAGCATGTCAGTCACATTACACTATAATTTATTTGAACAATTTCCAATTTCAGATCGGAATCATTTAATAGGTAATCATTGGAATATACCACACGTTACTTTTGGTTACATTTTTGTTTTTCCTAGTTGTTCAATCAAAGTAGTGTTTTCCTTTTGTTTCCGAAACAGACTTCTGGAATGAGATCCTCGTGTCTTTAAATGGTGTATCATGAATGTCCGTGTGGTGTGACAGTCGGCCCTTGCTGCACGCTGCAGCCGCGGCGCCCGGGGCCCGGCCGGATGTCCGGTCGGCATCCGGTCCTCAGTCGACCAAGGCGTCAATTCCGCTAATATACTTTAGGCGCACATTACATTACGTCACTTTAAATCCAACTGTAATTTGGCATTCCGGTACACATTTAATGGTAATGGCAATTGTATAGTAGTATGAATTGTCTAATGGTGTTACCAACGAAAATCTACCAGAAACAGAACGAAAGAGTGAATGTTGTTTTATGAAATGTAGGTACTATTCAGACTTTAGATGGACAATAAACTAACTACACGCACAATCTTCCTCAAAACTCTGCCCATCATGTCGATTGAGCAGAATTTTTATCATAATCACGTCGCTCGCTACATGTCACAATGACATAGTAGTGTGCTCGTGCCTTTGAATTTGGAGCCTTTTAATGAGACGTTAAGGTGGAAATTGAAATGAACAATTTCATGTTATAAATATTACAATAACTATACGTGCAGCTCAGACATTGTTTGGTTGACGTTACTTCGTGATTGTGCACATAGTTTATAGTTTATCTAAGATCGAGACACAATAGAGATAAAAGTTAAAATTAAATTTAGCGGAATCGAAGCCCTGTCCGATCCGGCCGGCGGCGGCGGGGCGCCGGGCGCCCGCACTCTCATAGACCTCTTGCAGAACGTGCTTGTAACATATTGTGGTTTTATTTGTCGGTACAGAACCAACTATTCCGCAGTCTCTCGCATCTATGGAGTACTTACACATTATGCAACCCAATGGTATCCGAACATTGCATCGATATTTTACTTTTCTTACAGTTTTCTTTTTTTGGAATTATTTTGATAGCTTGAAGGGGCTCAGCCCGCACACCTCACGTAGTGTCCGTTAATCGAGATTGTGGCTGTGACTGTTTTCTAATTCCTTCTCACACGACACTTCGATTGCACCGTGTTAAAGTTCAAGTGGCATGACATAGATTACTTAAAAGGTGACTTACTACTCAAAACTATGTATTTTATAACCTATCACTTATTCAGTGTTGCGTATACGAGCCGGTTGTATGTTACATGTGCATAATATATTATACTCGAGGCTTGCATACTGTCTGACACATGATCTGTATTTATCATTTATGTTGTTTCCTATATCTTTATAACTGGATCTGTCACGAGCAATGTTTACGTTTATTTGCCTTGTCCGCAACATCGCTGTCCGCCTACGGACGACGTCTCCCTCACATTTCTTACCTGTTGTTCAACCTGTTAAGTACTGTTGTTTTTCTTTCTAGCTCGACCACAAAGCAAAAAGTTTCTATGGCTCGTTATTGGCTGCCTCTATATTCGGCTGTCATTGTCTATGTATGCTTACGGTATTACTAACAGTAGTGCATGTGTGTTTGTCTGTCCGTCCACTGCGCTTACGTAGGTATTGGAGCCGCGAGTAGAGGCATGCGGCGACGCCCCCTCCCTCCGCCACATTACTTGATTTGCACAAAAACAACATCGGATCATTGAATTGGCTGCTTCCAAACGCCGTGTCCATACCGTAGAGCTGTTTATGTGCTGCGCCTATGTTAATTGGAAACCAAAGAGGTGACGGGTGTTTTGGCCGGGCTTGTAAATTTCAGTAACGCTACCTAATAAGTCAAAGCACCTAACCATCTAACCTAAAATGTGGAATTAACTAGTTTAACTAAATTAAACCTTATACCGTTGTGTAATAAGCTGAGATTGGACGGGCATGCAACTTCTCAGTCACAGCAGCATGGTAATCTCCTCGGTCGCTCCCACGGCACTGACTTGCTGCACCAATGCTAATGATTTCAGCTAATTCCACAACCGCACTGAAACACTGACTTCGTGAGCTACTGCTACAATTAGTTTGCCACTCTATCTACCGTAGTCATAGATTATAACCATTGGTGATGGTTTAACTTTCATTTGATTTCACTGTTTTTGTTTGAACATTTCAAGGGCTTGTTTCAACCGAATCGAAAATTATAGGTAGTTTCTCACGGCCGTGCTTGGCCGATTTAGCAATAGATTTAGATAAGCCTTAAAATATAAGTACTGAGTCACGGAGCAATGTTTAGTTGGAACACTTTTGCTTTATATTAACGTCAAGATATTTTCAAATGTCTTTAGTGCCGTAGTATTATTGACTTTTTAGAATTATGACCAAACCAATAAAATATTTAATTTGCTTCTTTGCTCTATGGAAAGAAAATGTTAGTAGATTTAATAACAAATAATTATCGTATGAATCCACAGAAGTGTGAAAGTCCATACAAAGTTTGGACAGATAGATAATGCTTTAATGCACACTAGTGAGACATAATGCAGACATAGTACAATAGATATAGCTGCAATTAGACTTATAGTGCGGAGATGTAGCCCCTTACGGTCCCAGCATCCTACTTTTGACACCCAATCTAACCTCACCTGTTCGTGGATATTCAGTCGAAGATCGACCGAGACTGATGACCCGACACACATTAGTCCAGTACCGTAGGCCACGATTCCATAACTCTCAGTGATTAAAGTCATTTGAGGAAGTCAATAGACATTATAGGCGTCGTTGGGGTTGCCAGATAATGGTCGGGCAAACTTTCTTTAAAATTCAAACTTTATTTTCTTCATAAAATTCAAACATTGTTTGACATAAACCAAATTAAAAGACCGGACTTCTTCCGGACGTTTCTAAAGCCAGAGAACAGCCAGCTGGGTACCAAAAATTCTAACCGGACAGGCACTCAAAAGGCCTAATTTGTCCGGCTTTATCTGATCGCCTGGTAATAGTAGTAATCCTAGCCGCAGTAGTAGCAATTATACCTGGTAACAGTCTGCGTTCGCCACCAAATTCGGAAAAAAATAGATTTTTCAAAAGTGTACACGCGAGTTGTACACTGTAAATTTAATCCGGACAGGCAATCATTTGAAAAAGCCTATATCCGGCTTTATCCAGACACCTGGCAACCCTAGCTATAGTAGTAGCTTTAGATAGTAAAATGAAAGCAATATCTGGCAACATCGCCATTTAAAGAGTTCCAAAAGGGGTAGTTAGCATAGAGTTGAAGCAAGCCCTTGTCATCCGTCACCAATGGTGAGGATGGATGGGTGCGCGGGGTAACCTGCTTCTGTCGGCGGCAGACAAGCTGGACAGCTCGTTCTCCCGCTCGCGCTCCAGCAGCATGTCCAGCTTGGAGAACATCTCGCAAGAGGGCGTCCAGTGCCTCGCCTTCGCCGACAGCTATACTAAGAAGTCGGGTAAGTTTTGACGCCAATTATATCAACATATATTAATTAATGAATAAGAATTAAAATTAAGGTGTAAAATCAGGAATTAATAGTCAGAATAGATAATGAATAGAATAGATGTAGTGTGTTACTGCATAAAGGCAGTAGTGTAAGAGAAGTATTAGTGTCAGAGAAGTTACAAGTGGTAACTAGTTTGGAAGACTAGAATAAATTGACGGGTAATTTGTTGAAAATTCCCTCGACAATTGAAAGAGCCCTCTTCCACGGTTGGACAATGTGTTATCCTCAAAGGTTATCGTGAAAAAATAAAAAAAATCTATTTAGGAGTGTTGTCCCAAACGAATCTTTGGCCACTGCTGATTAGTATGCAAGCTCATAGTCATAATCCGTTGTAACGCCAAAATTGGATCCGACTTCTACTAACCAATGTGTTAAACCAGTGCACCGTATAATACCAACTGAATCATTATAATGTAGAATTGGTTAAGGGTCTCAATTAGTTTTCCTATGTTATGTTGAGGTTTTCCATTGTTTGACGTATGTCCAGACCCGACGGCGCTGATGCCCACCCTGTGGATCGGCACGACCACGGGCTCGGTGCTCACCATGACGCTGAACCTGCCTGAAGCTGACCAGCGTCAATCACAGCCCGTTGTCATATCTACCACTGGTAATAGTATTTTCCTCATTATAGATCTTTATACGATGTTTTGACGCCTCTCTGACTTCAGTCCCAACAGAACAATTCGAACATTTTTTTGAATTCATTCTTAGCTGAACCAGTCAAACTTTTTTGAGTTCAAATTGACTGTCTTCAAATTTTAATAAGTTATATCTAAGTTAAAGCTGGTTTGGATTTTTGTAAGAATAGCTTCGATAAATGAAAATGTAATTGGTTTTTTTACAATCTGTGTAGTTAAATATCTTCAACTTATTTTTATTTAACTTAGTTGGAATATATAGGCTTATAGTCGAAATTATCGTCTATTTTGTTTTGATAGGTACTAAATCAATCTAAATGTATAATATTTCACTAATCGGTTCGTATTCTGTGATAATAGGTCTTTATTGTTTGCAGGAGGACCCATATTTAGGTTAAAAGGTTCAATTTTGACGATGTCGTTTCTGGACTGCAACGGTGCTTTGATTCCCTACTCGTACGAAAGTTGGAAGGACGATAGTAGAGACGTAAGTATACACCGCTTAATAAATATTTATATATTGATAATAATGACTAAAATTATTTACTGCAACAACTTTCATAGTCATTTTCTGTCAGTGATTATAAAACTGATTGGGTATCTATTTTGGGGAACCGTGTTCAGCAATTGTGCTGTCGATATATAGGATTAGACCAGCGAAACCGGTAATGATCCGACAATCTTCAATGTAAAACGTAAATTAGTTAGGAATTAATAAGTAAGATCTTTGCCCTATTTTATCCTCCCCTATTTTCTCGATACAAAACTTTACAAAAGAGAGTTTTGTAAAGGACATAATGGTAGCAGCAAATGTCCAGTGAATACTGCCTGGTATATCCTTTGAAATACAAGCAAACCATTGTATTTGCCATAGAATGAAGCATTTCTTTTTTTACCTTCATCGAGGGAAATTTGTGTAGGGTTGGACGCTATGAACATTCTAGCAGACTCGTTAAATCGCAACTGTCTTGTTTCCCATTAACTTCTCAGTGATAAAGCATGTCCAGTAACGTGTGGTTTATGTACCATAAAAAGGCGCAGGCCCGTGAGCGGCGTGAGCGTACGCCCACCAAGCAAGGCTCAGGCAGCCGCATGAGCCCCACTCCTGGGGGAGACGCAGCAGCCGGTGACCGTCAGTTTGTGGTGCTGGCTTCTGAGAAGCAAGCGAGGGTGGTGGCATTGCCAAGTCAGAACTGCGTCTACCGACAGCAGATAGTCGACACTGATTTTGTAGTCAAGACTGAGATTGTCAGTCTCAAAGGTATGGTGACAATCGTGATAGATGTAAAAATATAAAAAAAAACATTAAAATAAAAGTATTTTAATGTTTTTTTTTTATATTTTAAACTTTGATAATCCTGATCAATGATATCATACAATTTGAAATTTAAATCCTTCTTTAGTATTATAAAAACAAGATCCTTGTTAAAGGTACTACTACTAAAAGTAATATATTGCCAGCAGTGACCGTTATTTACTGTCTGCTTGTAAGATTGGGTATTCTGGGACCGTTTGGGGATCAAAATATGACTTGATCAATTAATCTGAAGAGATATCTACAATTTTAAAAATAGCAGTCATATAATTAACACAACATCTAAGAGATATAATTTGGGAGTCCATTGAGTTTACACAACATTGTCAAACGCTTTAACGATTCCTAAAAATATTGATTTGAAATATCATTGAGTTTAAATCTACTGAAATTGGAAAGTTTTGAGTTACTTCTTTACTAAGCTTTTATGTTAAGTCTGAATATTAAAAGCAGCATTGATACAGCTTGAAATATTATTATTATCTATCTTTAACTACGCATAATCTCTTTGTAACTTTTAACATTGTAGTGCTTTCCCTAGTCTTCCCTCCCGAGTACGCTGCTTAGTATTCTCTTCGCTTCTTCCAGATAGTGTGTGTCTCGTCAATTACCTGTCGACCGGCCACCTGGTCGCCTACAGCCTGCCCTCGTTGCGGCCGCTCGTGCACGTTGACTTTCTCCCTCTCTCAGAGCTTAGGTGAGTCTCCCTTTCATCTTACTCTGTCTCTCTTTCCACGGTTTCATAGAATTGTTTGAAAGCCGCCGGACATCCGACACGGACCGGAATCTCACGATAGTCGTCCCGTGACTCACCGATCACTGTTAGACGAATCTATGCACCAAACGAAGGCACTAAATGATAAACAGCTTTTTTTAATCAATTTTTAAGCTTTGCCTTTTTATACGTATGAGTATGCTGTGGTTGATGCTGACGATGTCGCTATTTGGTCTCGTGTCATCGACCATTGAAGACCATTTTATTTCAGTCATTCGCTATTTTATCATTTGGGAGCCTAAAACAGACTTCCTGTACTTTACAATCGATGTTAGAAATGTTAACTTGTTTGGTGCAGCACGAGCCCCTTTAGAGTTTACATCGCATCTCATTTTATATACTTTTATACTTCTCCCTCGATTTAGTGGGCGCATCGTGCTGTGCCAAACAAGGACGGTGTCATCTTCTACTTAACGTGTGAAGCACTCTGCTACTAGAGGCTACCGTGCTATTTCCGATCACATTGTAGACAAAATTTTTGCAACTCTTCCAAGCACCACCTGTGCTTCCGATATTTGGCACTCTATCTATTTTTCAGAAAATTGGACGTTCCCGACACCACCGACACACTTTGAACAACATCGCTTGAAATTTGAACTTGATACACCGTTTCACTTTCTAACAATGTTCTATTTATGGTGCTAGATGAATGATGTTCCTATGTACATACACTTGACCCTTTTAGACACTGGATATGTTGGATGCCCGTCACCGAATGAGCCCGACGGTAGTTCCCTTATCGCGGTCTGGTGCTGGCGCGCCCCGGTCTTCGGGGGTAGACTTGGCATGGTAGCTTCAAGTCTACAAGAATTTTGATAAGTGCGAAAGCCCATGCCGAGTATACTCCCTCCCAAAGGCCGGGGCTCCGCAGCCCACGCGACCGCCTACTGACGCTCTCTGTGTTCCTGGTAGCTTCCAGACACAGTCCAAACAGAGGGGTATCGTAGACCCAATGCTCTCCATATGGGGCCAACAGCTCATTGTTAACGAGGACACAGACCAGTAAGTCAAGTCCATACGATGACATGCGTTAGCCATGTACCGTCACTGTATGTGGAGTCGCTCTCTCCGGCCTCTGCTGCGCTCCTTAGACTTGATCATGTTCCACAGCTTCCCCCTGTGTGTACCCGCACCGACACCTCCAAGGAGGAGACACATTTGCATTACTTGACTCTTGTTTCATTTAATATTATATTTGGATTTGGAAAGATTCGAATGGTAATGTTTAAAGACTTTTTGTAAATTACTCCCCTAACTTACTAACACTAACACGGCGACATAATTTTGTGTAGGACCTTTTTTAGTAATAATTAAAGTAAAAATCTTACATATACCTGGGTACTTAAATACTATCGTTTAATTTTGCTCTGTATCAAAGTACTAAAAGGCTAAAAAGGTAGATAAAAATATATATGCATAATTATAATACTTAATGAACCCCAAAGTATTTTTAATTTGAGTTTCATTGAGCTTTACCGTGCAACTTTCGTCGTTAATCATGACTCAAGACCATTGCAAATGTGCCCCTCCGCCCCCGCTGCCTGCCACTGCTTGTCATCCCCCCCCCTCCCCTCGACTACTCCACCACACCCACACCAGCGTCACTACACACGCACACTTTACTGTCAAACATGGACACAAGGTCTACCTACTACTGACTTATTTCACTCTACGCTTCTCTCTTGCTGAATCTATATCTGCTGTGTATTACCGAATGTTTGCTTACAGCATGGCGCTTACTCCAGGCTCGTTGGCTCTGGGTGTCTTTTAACAGTTTCCTATCATTGTTTAGTCGACTGAGTTTAGACTCCAGTCCGCGTTTACGTTCATAGTAAATGTTAGTGCTTACATGTTAGACGTTAATTTTGTCCAATAGTATTCATTGAAGGAACCAAGGATTGCCAAAGGTGAGATGATTCATATAACGATCACTATTAGATACATTTTCCTCTGACACTAAACTCTCTTATTCTTCGTCTATGATACTCTGAACTTTGATCTTAAATCTTCTCTTCAAATACAGATTGAATATGACAACTTGAACTCGTAACTTGCAAGCCGTGGCAGCCATTTTGAGTGCTGCGTGTAAAGTCTCTGTGTAGTTTAGTTGAGCGTAATGGTATGGGACGATGGTGACCGAAGCGATGTTGCAGGACGGCGCGGACGTTCTGCTTCAGCAACCGAGGCCACGGGCTGTACCTCGCCTCGCCCAGCGAGATACAAAAGTTCACGATCGACGCTGAATTTTGGTGAGAATACTAATTCACATCCCATTATTTGGTGGGGGGCAAAGGGGTCATACTGTTCACCTAATTTCACTTATAACTCTGAAGGCGCAACGACTACGTTGCGGACCTTTAAAAGGGAAGAGGGAAAATTGGGGAAGGAGTTTTTGAGTATCCGTTAAAATTGGTAATATAATACAAGGCCACGATGATTGCCCTTTCATTTGCCATCATGAGGTTGCGGAAACCGCACGAAGATGCGACAGTTTGGGCAGGCTATTAGGTGTTCCATTGTCTGAGGGACACTACAATCACACGGATTACTTCTGGAATTTCCTTATCTCACCCGATTTTCTACCTCCGTGGTCATTGGGCCAGCGTCGTGGGTAACGGCCTTATTTTCCAATAGCTTTGCTGTACGGAAGACCTGTGCTCTGCAGTGGACCATAAACGCTAATAATGATGATGAGGACCCGGTTTGCACTTCACCAGCCATCACCCGCCGTAATCTATGCAGGTTTCCAGATATGTATTTTAACTATTGATCTGTGGTTACAGTCAGCAGTTGAACGAGATGCTGGGTGAGCTGTTCCTGCCGCGAGACATGCCCGAGCCTCCAAGGAGAGCTTCTTCCGGGACTCTTTGGTGGAGGTGCGCGCCCTGGACCGAGAGGAACTCTGTAAGTATATTAACTACTGCTTCTATGCTGACGTAGTTTTAACATTTCAAGAGAATGAATGAAGAACGATTGACGAAAGTGTAGAAGACGAGTGTGAAAAGTGTTGAAATGGGTAAAATCTGAACGGAAGTTTCGATACTAAATTGGGAACGACTTGAAAAAAGCCTGGTCGCGTACCACCCGTTTAGGAGTACCCTAACTCGAAGAACATGTATAAAGGGAATAATGAAAGGCGACAAAGCGAAAAAAGTATGTAAAGATCGTAGCGAGTGGAATGAAGTGGTCTCTGCCTACACCTACGGGAAAGAGACATGGTTCTTTATTAATGACAGAAACTATCTCTATCAAAATTACTTTTATAGATTATTTTAATAATTCCTTCGTAACGTAAAGGCAACTATGGTTATAGTTGCCTCTTATCGAGAGGGCTGAGGTTCAAATCCCGCCACGTACCAATGTGTTTTCGAATTTTCGAAATTATATGAGTACTTATGTACGTTATCCGACGCTCTTACGGTGAAGGAAAACATTGTGAGGAAACCTACGTACGCCTGCGAAGAGATTCAAAGGTTGTGCGTGAAGTCGTCCAACCCGCACTGGCCCCGCGTGGACGATAAAGGCCTAAACACCCTATATGGATAGGCTCGTGCCCCTCGGTGGGGACATTTAATGAGCTGGTGATGAATGGTGTGAAGGTGATACATAGCGTGTGTTGTGGCAGTCGGCGAGGGTAGCGGCAAGGCGTCCCGCGCGGTGGCCCGGCACGTGTCGGGCGAGGGCGTGGCCCCGGTGCAGGCGCGGGCCTCGGCGGCCACGAGCGAGGTGGCCCGGGCCCACCAGCTGGTGCTGGAGCGCGGCGACAAGCTGTCGCAGCTGGAGGACCGCACCGAGCGGATGCACGCGCACGCGCACGAGTTCAGCTCCTCGGCGCACCAGCTTATGCTCAAGTACAAGGTCGGTTAACACGATCTAATTACATCCTTTGGTTTATTCTCGATCGTCTCCACTGGGGACGTGTGGGAAATAAAGAGTTTCCAACTGGGAAGATGGAACTGTTCTTTTCCTTCTAGTTCCTTTATATACTAAAGGGTTAATTGTCCAAATGCTAATACAATGGCTAATTCCACAAATCCCTCATATTATATATAACATTAATGCTTAATGACACAGACATCCGAATATACAATTAGACTAGACAAGCCGCCAAGTTTATAGGCAGTCCCAGTGTCGCAATTTCTTTTCGGTTCTTACCTGTGAAAAGTTATTATATTTCTTGGTAAATTTACTGATTTTGCGATGATGGCATGTTACAATTGCACAGGATGGCATTTTGGGAAAAAACGGTAATTTTCTTCTAATATTCGTGCGTCCTGACTCGTCTCACAGAGCGTAAACTGGCAGCCAGTGTATGCTCATTGAGCTTACATTCGTCGCACTTAAAAACGCGGCTTGCCCCATCTCCTGTATTGGGAAATCTGTGCTTGATGACCAAGCCTATTGCACACACTAATTTTACACTGGGTGATCTAAGATTGTTGCATAAGACTTAAGTGAATTATCATTTATTATTCTTGACAGTATCCACCTTTGGACTGTTCCATAATACAATAGCTTACAAAACATTACCAGGACACCGTTTACGATAAATAATGTTGAAATTAGCCGTTGTATTAAGTTAAGATCGATTTGAACAATGAACTCTCGGTCAATAACGGGACGAGCGAGAAAAGTTCCAATCGTCTCCAGTGGAGACAACGTGGTAGACACGATCGGGAATAAACGATGACTTACTAAAAGTATGCTTACAAATGTTTATCTATCTACTATTTAAAGTTTAAAGACCAAATAAAAAAATATATTTGCTGGAGTTTGTCTCCAACGCTACAAACGTTTAATTTGATTTTCTTTTCGTTTATGGCGATTATGGCAAGACTTAGCCTTCATAATGGTTTAGGCCTCGAGTCCAAGTTATCACAGGCGGCAAAGATAATGTTGTTGACCAAATTTTAAAGCTTATTATTCTCAATAAAGTGCTCTAGGACAAATTAAATGCCTTTAGTTATTAATTTAATAATCATATGTGGCACATAGTGTCGACAATACCTATTTGCACTGACAAACATGTATTTTTCCGCAGGACAAGAAGTGGTACCAGCTGTGAGGGGGTCCCTCGCACCCCGCGCGCCTCCTGTATAAAGTATTAAGTGGTTAAACGATAAAAACGATACTTATAAAGATTGGAAATTTAAGCATCGGATGACAATAATTTTTGTTACTCTACTCGCCGGTGGTTTGTTTTCGCTTCGGGCGCCGCAGCCGCGCGGCCCCTCCAGCCCACCACCTCGTTCTTCATTGTTGACGTGATGCAGTTGGTTTATGTATTTCTCGATTTAATGGAAAAACTGTATAGTTGTAGATAATAATGTAACTATTAGTAAGATAATGGCGTAATATTCTATCGGATGTGACATCATAGATCATACCTACGTTTTTAAATTTCCACACAAGTCAAACTTTGACGGTCGACGCACCGACAGAGGGCGCGGCTATCGTTGTCTGGTACTTCCTCGCCTCGCCTTACTTAGCTTGGATTTTATACTCTACTATAGAGATGCTAGTTCTGTTTAATTGTACGTATACTTAGTTAGCGTATGGATAACCTCCGCTGTATATTATATCGGATGCCAAAGGATTGTACCTACTGTTTTAACGCTGTCTTATAAATACCTACCCTCATACACTTGTTACGAGATTTATATTCATATTTTATTTAGATTTTTAAAAACACGTACGTTAAAGTTCCGTTGTTGTCGGCCAGTGAGACTCACATAGGTCGATATTACTAGTACAATAGGCGCTGCATTTTAACCAGATTATTTTGTTATAAAGTACAATGACTAGAGAAATGGATATTTTCGTATGGAAGTTTAGCGGTTTATAACGCGTGGCGCAGCGCCAGCGACCGGGCATATCACTCTATATCAGTAGCGGGTACTGTGGGCGCCTCGGGCTCTACGTCTGCGCAGGTACTCTAACTAATCACTGTATCACTGTAAGATAAAGTAGATTTTTCATTTGGAAGTCACCGTACGTTAAGATTCCACTCGACCGTTCGTCCCATTGGCATTGTGGCATACCACTGCGTAGGCGACTGCTAGCATCCAACGTTTACCTAATGTTTATATTTAAAAGAGGTTTACGCAGAAAGTATTGTTGTTTGTAATTAAATAACATAGTTTATCAAATATTTATTTAGATGGTCGTTCTGCCCCAGCGCGCGAGGCGTCGCTCTCGGTCGCGTCCTTTGTTGTCGTTCGTGTTTATGTTTTTGTAATGAGAGATTCTAAATAGTAGATAGTAGTTGTCGCGAGCGGGAGCGATGTGTCACGGCGGCCGCGGCAATGGCTCCCTCTTCACACGCTGACGATTCATTTGGAAATTATGGGACTAAATTAATAATAAGAATTGTAAATAAATAATAAAACTTGTGGCAAATTATTACTTGTTAATCTGTAATAATCGTAGTTCATTTCAACATTATTTTGTATGGATTAGACGACTGTCTCTTTTTTAATCGTTCGGAAATGAGGAAATCATTAACACTATTACTATACATATTGTATATAAAGGATGCTGTTGAATTATATTGATTATTTAGTTTGGTAGATGATTATAGTCATTATATATAAATAAAAATTATGAAAATAAAATTATATCAAAATATTATTTATGAAGTTTTATTCACATCCAACACGCATCTCAATCAATAAGTCGATAAGATATGTACTTCCTATGAGGCAAGCCATATTTTAAAAAGTAGCTTCAATGTACATATATTATACCAGGATGGATTTAAGTGGTCCAGATTTTATTTTTAGTACGCCGGGTAAATAAAAGTCATGTTGTCAAATGCTTAGAGAAACAATAAGCTAACTTGAAGCCGACGACCCATTTGGTGTTGCGGTTGAGAAGTCTACTGCAATGCCAAGGGTTCCGGGTTCGATCCCCGGGCAGTACAAACATTTATGTGCATGAACATGTCCGATTGAAATGGTCTGGGTGTTTTCTATGTATAATATGTATGTTTTTACAAAAAAAAAAGTATATAAGTATGTTTATCCGTTGTTTAGTACCCATAATACAGGCTTCACGCTTAACTTGGGTCTATATGGCGCTGCGTGAATGTCAGTGGATATTTATTTATTTCGAAGCACAATCTCACTAAGTGTCCGCGGTGAAAGTCTGCCCATCGCCATAATCGGGCAGAATTTTCATTCATAATCACGTCGCTCGCTTCATGTCATAATTACATCACAAAGTGTGGTCGTGCTTTTAATTTTATACTCTTTCTATGACGTGCGGTCAAATTAAAATAATTTGTACGTTCTAAATATAACAAGATCTAAGAGCGTCGGTGGCTCAGTGGTGTAGACTGCCGCCTTCCTACCGGGAGGGCTGAGGTTCAAAGCCCGACACGTACCAAGTATTTTCGAATTTTCGAAATATATACGTTATCCGACGCTCTTACGGTGAAGGAAAACATCGTGAGGAAATCTTCATGCACGCCTGCGAAGAGATTCGAAGGTTGTGTGTGAAGTCGTCCAATCCGCACTGACACGCGTGGACGACTAAGGCCTAATCACCCTATACGGGTAGGCGCGTGCCCCTCGGGGACGTTTAATGAGCTGAACAATAACTGTACGTACGTATGTCATGCGACTCGAACATTTTATGGTTGACGTTTCTTCGTCAGTATGCATCTAGTTATTTTGTTTATCTAAGGTTAAATGACTTCAATTTGATCATCATCAGCCTGTAACGTTCCTCTGCAGGGCACTATTCTTCCAAGACATCACATTCCCTGGGGCCCTAAGGCCTGCCTGCGTGCCTCAAGCGGATTCATGGGTCTACACACCACTACCATCCTACATTGTAACAATGACATTCTGTATATCTAAACCGTTTCGGAAACCGAATTGTATTATACTCCTTTATGGGTCTTTGGTGAGGAGCATTTTAGAATACTGTTCCAGTGTTTGGTCACCTATTCATGGTATTCACTTAGGATCGAATCAATCCAACGTCGCTTTTTGAGAGTTCTGTTCTAGATGTGGCTTAAGGCGAAAATTGCCTGAATATAATGACCGCCTTAAGACATTCTCACTGACGAGTCTCCAGAAAAGAAGCCAAAATACCGATTTAACAATTTTGTATAAAGTCGTTCACGGACACTTTGCGAACAACTTGTAAACCAAATAGACATCAAGGTACCTATTCGCTCAGTACGCATCTCTCAATTATTTGGTGTGCCAGGAACCAACAACAATGTGGCCAAAAATTCCCCTTTATTAAGGATGATGCGATTCTATAATAACACTGGTCTACAAAATGTAACTTTTTGTGTGCCTTTCAAATGAACACTTTATTTTTATATTACTTTAAGGTTACTGAATAGAAAAATAAGAATATGTTTTTTTTAATTAGCTTATTTGAGGTCCGATAAAGATTCCTTCTTTAATTTTGGCGTCGCTTATACGTGGAAATTTACTTCGCAGGTATTTGAATGCTGGTCCATCCTTGTTGAGAGCCTTCACAAAGTTTTTCATTAGTCCCAAATTGATATGTAAAGGTGGCAAAAGATTTTTTTGGGAATTAACTAGAGGAAGGTGCTTGACTCACGATTTGTCTTGGTTTTTAATTTTAATTCCATAATAATGGAAGTAAGCAGTTTCTAAACGTAGTGTTATTGAGTATCTTTGGTTAGTAAGGGTCACCTTACCACAAATGTAGCAAATATTGTCTGCACTTAACACATTTCCGCGACATAACGAAAACTGTAGATTTTCACTAAAAATGTAATAAAAACGGTAACAATTTCACGTTTTAAACTGTTGAACAAAACACAGTCAGCGTTAAACGCAACAAACAAATGTGAAATAATAAAAAATCCGCGGGACATCACTAAATATTTTGAGTATTATTGTGATATGTATGTCGCGCTCCTCGCTATTATATTTATATGGCATAAATGCACAATAAGAGCTAACTAGAATTTTAACTGGTATATTTATGTTCAGCGAGTGTAATACAATCAATTTAGTATATTTTCATGTAAAAGGCAATTTTGATGTAGACCAGTGTAATCATTGCTCTCACACTGACATCTTTAACTGTTCATTATGTTCATTTAAAAAATCTATTGTGTAAGTGGAATTCATGTCAATCATTTTTCGCTGTTCCGTTCATCTTTGCATGTTTGCTATTATTTGTTAAAAATGCTGTGTACAATCTATAATTGGATATACATTTAAAAAGTTATGTCTTATGCTGTATTACGGATGATTTAGTTTATATTCTGTTTTTGTACCTTATAAAATAAAATATATAAAGGTAGATACGCCATCCGTGCCTCAAAAACGAACCGCCGAAGAGAGTACAGTTTGTACTCTTTTGTTTGGGTAAATGTGTTCGAAATTTGAAATATGTGTATGAGTGCTGTCACTGCATTCGGAACACTTTTTCGATTGTTTTGTGAGCATATCACGAATCTATACTTTTTACATCATTGGCTACATAGTGACTACGAATAGAGTACGATCGTCAACATGGCTGCAATTGACAGAAACCGGTATAAATCAAACACAAATATATTGAGCAACTTTTTTAATAAAAACTTTTTAACTATGATAAGATATGAATACATA
>PQWD01009321.1:0-23029 GCA_019425675.1 Leucinodes orbonalis
GACTCTCAACCGCAACACCAAATGGATCGTCAATTAATTCCGTCGTTAATTTGAACTTTATTAACTTACTATAGAGTTCAAAACAATTAATTTCATAAATCCCTTATGCCCGATATATAGTTTAAAATGCCAACTACGACACCATATTAATCGAAATATAAAGTCATTTTTAAATACAAAAGTGCATGAAACTCAAATGTTTGTTTTTCCCGGGGATCAAACCCGGAACCCTCGGTGAAGTTAACATCTCAACCATTACACCTGATAGGCCGTCAAATAATTTCATCACTACACTAGTGTTTCAATTATTTTGAAACTAAATAGTAAATACATAACCTCAAATATTTTGAAGAAGAGTCTGTTTCACGAAAGAAGTCCCGTAGACGTTGCGCCACTGTCGCCATACGGAATGATACCAGTACTGAAAAAAGTATTAACCTTCTTTAAATTTTAGGATAATTACTAAACAATTGACTAAAAAGTATATATAATGTTTAAATAAGATAAGTTAATATTTTGGACATTAGAGAAACGAATACATTTTAGAATGTTGTTATTTTATATTTACCCTTTAACCGGCGCAGTTGCAAATATTCAATTTTTTGTCTGGAATCATGGCGGTTAATAGATAAAAGATTAAAATGTTATAGGTAGCTTAAAAGTAGGTTTTTCATACATTAACGCGTTGTTTTTCTGTTAGATAAAAGATTAAAATGTTATAGATAGCTTAAAAGTAGGTTTTTCATACATTAACGCGTTGTTTTTCTGTTAGATAAAAGATTAAAATGTTATAGATAGCTTAAAAGTAGGTTTTTCATACATTAACGCGTTGTTTTTCTGTTATGTTGATGTATGATTGAATATTGTAATTTAAATATTTTACATCACGCAGGTTACGCCGGCATAGCTGAAAATCAGTGTTCAACAGAGCTATTGCCATTTTGCACGGCTGAGAAATGTATGTGTGGTTCAAAGTTTAAGCAAAATATATTAATAATATTATGTGTTGGTTTGTCACATATTTGTTTTGTATGTCTTTTAGTGCAATTTTACGATTTATCTGTCTATACTAATTGTAGTATGACTCTTTTAAACTTCTACCTAATGTACTCAATATTGGGTAGATAAGATTAATTTTATCAGATGCAGCTTTTTTACTTTTTTGTATTGCGTTTATGCATTTTCCGGTCCATTTGCAATTAAATTAAGAAAATGATAGTAATTTTATTTAACTAAATATAATTACGACGTCATCTTAATAAGCTATTTATTTCGATGACGTCGCAATTATTGTTAAATGTTGTCGTTTATAATAAATTACACAGTTCAAAAGTAAAAATCCAATAAAATCGGCAAAAAATACTTATATGGCAACTCTAAGAAGTAACTATTATGGCCGCGAGTCTCTTGCAAAAATAGTTACGTGGTATTAAATTGCCTTGAATTTTTTATTCCGCTTGCGAGAACGCTTTCACCTTTATTAAAATATATCGAACCGAACTTTTTTACAACAATTGGTATCATGAACAATCCATAGAACACTTTGATGAATATAGAAATTCACCGAAATCTATTACAACAAACTAATTTCTTAGAATTGGTAAACGACAATATGGCCGATCTGTCAAATTTAGTTCCACAAATCGCCGCGGGACTTCTTTTGTAAAACAGACTTTACCCCATTGGTGTCTATGCTTTGTCCTTACAATGGCATCTTTTTCCTCCTGGCCACATTAAAATACCGCTAGCGACCTCTACTGAGGTCATGCAATATATTATTGTCTATGGAAACGTAAACATTACTCGGTTGCCATTATATTTAATTAGATCGATAGAATGTTGTTCGATACTAATTTATCGATTAAAATGTGACAACGATCTTAATAATAATACCTATGTGATTCTTCCTATATCTATGAAATACAAGGAACCATATCTTCATATCTATGTATGAATAATACTATTATTAATAATCTAAGAGTATGACCTAAAAATATAAGTTGCAGATGTGTACAATATTATTATGTATTTGCATTTCTCAGTATAAATATTTTGTAAAATTAAAATCCAATTGAAATATGATTACATTTTTCTTATTGGTTACCGCACGTAACAAATATGACGTCATGCGTAATAGTTGTAGGCTCTAATTACCAATGCAAACGAATACCACGAATACTCTCAAGTACAAATAGAGATACAGCCTTAATGACATTAGGTATTTCATAGCAACAAGTCTTGTTTATATCAGAGGACAAGTCAGGACAAGTACTCATGTTTTGTCTCGCTTAAATCCTCAGATTTTGTTTGATATTTCTTCGTAATTGTGTATCTAGTTTATTGTTCATCTAAGTTTTTATCAAACAATCATATTTTATTCTGACAACTGCTTTTGGCTGCAGATTGCCTTGACATCTTTACCGCGCAAGTGGCAAGAACAGCAGATGCCTCTCAGCCTTATAAAATACACAACGAGTGACCTCCCCGATCAGAATTCGACTCGGTTTAGTGCGTTGCAAAAACAAAAAAGTAGGGATTAAGTGAACCTACAGGAAATCGTGACGGAGGCCCCCGGTGGAGGCAGAACTTCTTAGGCCAATTGTAATCAAATAATCATTTCAGTGCCCTCTCAAATCCAAATGTACATGGGCTGCGGTATTATTTACCATCAGTTGGGTCATTTACGGATTTTCCCGCTTTACTATATGCAAAGCAGGCTTCTATCGTCTACTGTTAATCAGAGGCCTCCCCCATGAGCTTGTTCGAATGGCCTGTGGGTTCCACAGGTTCCAAAGGTTTAATGTTTTTACCGCCTGCGAAAATATCACAGGCAAAGTGTTGTTAACACTGAAAAAGCATAATGTAAGGGGTGCAAATAAACGTTTATGGGATTCAATACAACTCTCACTCTGGGATGCCCTTCGGCTTGTTGCATAAACTACAGGAGACTTTTAGATTAGATAGATAGATAAACACTTAATTGCTCACATTTTATAAACGGTTCACAAACAGAAAAGTCAGACATATAGTGGGCAAAGGTGGCCTTATCGCTACGAGCAGTCTCTTCCAGGCAACCTTTGAGTAGAAAAAGTTAGAGAAAAAGTTACACAAAAAGAAAAAAGATATTATCAGTACAACATAAATAAAATATGAATACATCATCATCAGCTCATTAAACGTCCCCACCGAGGGGCACGAGCCTACCCGTATAGGGTGATTAGGCCTTAGTCGTCCACGCGGGCCCAGAGCGGATTGGACGACTTCACACACAACCTTCGAATCTCTTCACAGGCGTGCATGAAGGTTTCCTCACGATTTTTTTCTTCACCGTAAGAGCGTCGGATAACGTACATATATTTTTCGAAAATTCGAAAATACATTGGTACGTGTCGGGATTTGAACCTCAGCCCTCCCGGTAGGAAGGCGACAGTCCACACCACTGAGCCACCGACGCTCTTATGAATACATAAGTATATTAAACTATTAAATACATAATAATATATACAAAATAATATATTACATGATATTAAATATATATATAAAATAATACATATACTAAATAAATAAATAAAATGTATATGAATATTCATAAAGAGAAATAGGCAAAATTACGAATCGGTATCCAACAAATGCTGGTGAAGTCCATTCTTAAAGGCCAAAAGACTTTGCATGACGAATATCAGCTGGCAACCTATTCCATAAAATTGCAGCTCCTACAGTAAAAGACTCTTTGAAGTATCCGGATTTAGTCAAAGAGTCTCAGCACATTATCTGACTTAGACCTAAGTTCACGATAGTGGTCCGTACCCAAAAATTGGAAACAATCCTTGAGATAGGGAGATAGGGCGGGGAACGAGGATCATACAAAATTTTATAAACGAGTACAAGCACATGTTCCACACGGCGATGCCTAATAGAAAGCCAGGGGAGCTTACTCCTAAATTCGGACATATGGTCAAACTTGCGCAAGCCAAAAATAAACCTTATGCAGAGGTTTTATAAGCGCTGAAGCTTATTAAGCAAATCCTCATTCAGATCGATAAGACAAACATCAGCATAATCTAGTACAGATAAAAGGAGAGACTGCGCAAGTTCGATTTTCGTCTTTAGCCAGTTTTTCCATCGTCGCAGCGAACCAATGGCTGCAAATATCCTTCGGCTAACCTCAGCTATGGACACCAAGATAGAGTTGAGTCAAATATCACTCCCAAATTCCTCACAGTTTTACTGTAACTAATAGCCACACCGTTCAGTAAAAGTGGGGGGCTACTGAAAGATCAATTCTACTTACTTGTTTATATCCGCCAATAACAATTGCGATTTACTCGGGTTGCTATAGGAGCTACTCCAATCGCAGATAATTGCAAGGTTAGCATTAATTAAAGATATTAATCCAGTAATGTCACTAACAGGGGCATGAGAGTAAATTTCCAGGTCGTCAGCATACAAATGACACTTACACGTGAGAAGAGGGGTTAGAAAATTTATAAAAA
The DNA here is from genome assembly GCA_019425675.1 of Leucinodes orbonalis. Taxonomy (NCBI): domain Eukaryota; kingdom Metazoa; phylum Arthropoda; class Insecta; order Lepidoptera; family Crambidae; genus Leucinodes; species Leucinodes orbonalis. The sequence continues at coordinate 4,494 of PQWD01009321.1, forward strand.
TAGAAAAAAGGAAAGGAGAAAGAACCCCACCCTGAGACACACCAGCAGTTATAGGCTACATATAAATTACAAAAATCTGACATCTTATCACCACCTCTTACACATTGCCGTCTACCCAATAGGTAGCTCCGAAACCACTCAACTGCCGAATCTGAAATCATCATCAGCTCATTAAACGTCCCCACCGAGGGGCACGAGCCTACCCGTATAGGGTGATTAGGCCTTAGTCGTCCACGCGGGCCCAGTGCGGATTGGACGACTTCACACACAACCTTCGAATCTCTTCGCAGGCGTGCATGAAGGTTTCCTCACGATGTTTTCCTTCACCGTAAGTGTTCTGAAATGAACACTGACTTTAACATTGCTAAAAGCACATCGTAGTCCACAGTGTTGAATACGTTTGAGAAGTCCAAGAGTACTAAAGCTGTCAGTTCCTGCTGAGACATGGCCTGCCGGATGTCATCAGATACCTTGACCAATTTAGTAAGTGAAAAGTAGGATCAGTTTTTATATAAGTAGATACGTAACATAAGCAAATAAGCATACCAGTCCACTGGTAGTTACTTATTATTTATTGGCAACTGTAACTTTTATTTGTTTGTGGTCCCGAAAATGTCAGTCTGAGGCAGTGGTCCCAATACTATGTCGAAGTTGGACCACGGGTTACTAGGGGCACTTGTCCAACTTTCAAACCCAACATCTATTGAGAGTTCCGTGATACAATTCATTTTAAAAATATCTTGCCAACCCTAAAACCTTAGACTGCATCTTCGTGTGTAGAACGGTTTAATCAAATAAAGGAATCCCATAGTGTGACATGAAGTTATAATTTAAATGTTATGAAGATGTTGAAGAGTGTTAGAATCAATGGCGGGGTAAGATTAGTATTGTTGGTCTGCTTCAATGTCGCTCATTCATGGTCAGGTGCTTACACTGCAGGTGAGCGTTTCGACCGTTCTGTACATTATAGAATAAAAAAAAATACAATTAATCTATGTCTGATCTTTCAGCCACGAAAGTATAAAAAATATATTGTTACATTAAGTAATTGTTTTAACAAAAGGCTGCACTGTTGAGTTTTCTTGGGTGCTTCTTTCTCAACAGGCCAAACCACTGAAGCGTTTTTTTTAGTTAAGTATTGTCATTGTTTTTGACGTTCAAAAGTGCTTTTTGTAAGCCTAATTTGAAATAAATGGATTTGACTTTGAAATTATCAACTCCTGACCCCGCTACGCTCCTTGTGCTCGTTTGCACATACGCATCACATGCTAGTATCATCAAACTCTAATCAGTTAGACAAAACATCAAAAATAAGCGCTATATATCTTGGCAGCGCACAAGCAAATCAGGGTGGGCAATAAGTGAATTTGCATTTAGGTTTTAGGCTGAGAACTAGGTGATAGACTTGATACTGAGTCGTCTAGGTAGGTATCGCGGTAGTGCCAGTCCATCTAAGGTGATTTATTACCATTAAAGGAAAGTAGTATAATAGATAAATAATATATAAAAAAATCGACTGACACACACAGCGTCATCTAATCCCAAACTAAGCATACAAGCATACAGCCTCGGTGCTGGAGAGAGTACGAACCAGCCCCAACAGTATCCTAAAGACCGTCGCGGAGAGATATGATTCTCCTATCGTAAAACATTTTATATATTGTTTGAAACCGGGCCCATTAAGTTGTAACATTTAATATAATCACTAATGAATAACCTTTGACATTGTAATTTCATAATTTGACATGATTAGAATTTTAAATATTTTTTTACATTTATATCAATTTTAATTTTATCAATTTTTTTTTTTTTTTGCAATTTATTATAATCGAACTTTTGCCATTGCCAATTTATAAGTATCCTTTTAATTTGTAATTTATGTTTTCAACTCAACTGATGATACTAACATATTTTTAAGTCTTTTTTGTTACTAACCATAAATGGATCAATGTTATCTATAAAATAAAGAATTATTATTATTATGTTTTCGAAATCCTTAAGATTCACGGGCCAAATAGTGGCCCGGTCCTTTGGAAGGCATGTTGGGGCCGAAGCCAACAGCCAGAGCCTTTTTCGAATGTTTAAATCTTTGTAAGTGTTACACGTGCGAGTGCCATCACAGAATGCACAATATGATACAACCCATGATGACCCCCACAGGTGTAAAGACTTATTGTAAATTAGATGAAACTACGATACTGGCTATGGAATTGGTTTTGGTGGACTGAATATCTGGGCTATGGGGAGACTATGGACGCCTGTTCATTAAACTAGTCTCACCAGTAAAAAGAGACAGGCGGTGATTCGCGCGGCTAGATGGCCCCTAACGGTCCCTGCAGTGGGGCGACAGAGGGGCAACATGGGCGCTCGCGGCTAGGGGTGTCGAGAGTGCGCACGATTTCACCATCGCGAGTAACTACGCAAGTCACTCGGAGCGGTTTCCTCGCTATTACGCCATTAGACACTTCCACCCCGAGCATATAGCTGCGACTCACCTCCCGACGGCCAATGAAGGCAAGCGGAGGTGGAGATCTGGTCCTCATGGGGTCCACTTCGCCCACCAAACGGTAAGACGAAGGCGAGACCAGAGACTCCCCGGAGCACGGGGACCGAGGCGCGCGCACACACACCATCAGCTCGCCACAAGCTGCCGACGGTGATTGATTGCACCGATGATACTAGCATAAAGCTATACACCAGCGGCGATGGGTCGTCACATCCCTACGCGCTTATTATTATTATTATTATTAAGCCAGTAATATGGAAACTAAACAACGTTTTAACATACATTTTTTTTTAAATACATACATTTTATACACAGATAACACCCACACCAATACAAACAGACATGTTCATACACAGTCATTTGAATTGCCCGGGGATCGATTTCGAAAGCCTTGGTATAAGAATCGACGTCTCAACCATTACACCAAATGGGTCGTATAATAGACCCTTTAATGCAGCCTTCTAACAATGACTTGTACGGCACACAAATAAGCTTTTCCAATAACTATGCAAATTCTCAAATTGGCTTTTAAATTATTCAGCAATTTCCGTACCGGTTTGTGCCAGCCATTTATATTTGGTTAGATTTCTTGTTAGTATATAGTTAACAAGAATGACATAGCTTGCCGGATCAGGCTGGTGATGTATTTTTAATGTTATTAGTCTACAAGACGGTCAGGACGCTCACCCGATGGTAAGTGATACGCCTTACACTGATATAGCGGCATTGAAGAAACAACTGATAGACAGTTATTATTATCCGTCAATGCTACACTAGAGACAACAGACGTTAGGTTCTCATACCGGTAATTTCACTAGCTACAGTGCCCTCATCCTTAAACACAAAAGTGCATAACACTCGTGTTTCACGGGGCGATATTTGGCACGGCGGTAGTACCTACCTAGGGGACTCAGTATCGAGTCTACCACCTAGAAACGTATGTCGCAGAACCGATGTCGTTAGAGCAGACGAGGTCTGGAGTGGAGACCGAGTGATCGGTCGCTGGTGGAGGTTGGACGAGGAAAGCGGAGGACCGGGATATTTGGCGCAGAATGGGAGAGACTTATGTCCAGCAGTGGATTAGGATAGATTGTAGAGAGAGAGGGGAAACTGGACTGTATTTTATAAAGTACAACAACAGAATATGAACTAAATCATCCGTAATACAGCTTAAGATAGCTATAGGCTACATATAGAGCGTCGGTGGCTCAATGGTGTGGACTGTCGCCGTCCTACCGGGAGGGCTGAGGTTCAAATCCCGACACGTACCAATGCTATCTTCTCTTCGACGCTCTTACGGTGAAGGAAAACATTGAGAGGAAACCTGCGCACGTCTGCGAAGAAATTCAAAGGTTGTGTGTGAAGTCGTCCAACCCGCACTGGGCACGCGTGGACGACTAAGGCCTAATCACCCTATACGGGTAGGCTCGTGCCCCTCGGTGGGGACGTATAATGAGCTGATGATGATGACAGCATATTATATCCCAATTACAGATTGTGCACAGCATTTTAAACAAATAATAGCAAATATGCAAAGAATAACGGAGGAGCAAAACTTGATTGACATGAATTCCACTTTCACAAAAGATTGTTTAAATGAACATGACGTACAGTTAAAGATGTCAGTGTGAGGAGCACTGATTATTATAGAATCGCAATATCTATATTAATATTATAAAGCTGAAGAGTTTGTTTGTTCGAACGCGCTAATCTTAGGAACTACTGGTTCGATTTGAAAAAAACTTTCAGTGTTAGATAGCTTAATTATTGAGGAAGGCTATAGGCTATATATCATCACGCTACGAATTTTTTTCTAAAATAATGCATAATTTGCGAAGGTGTTTCATAAATATGATAATAATCCTTATCCAAATACTTTACTCATCACAAGTATTTCATTTTAACAAAATTGCCCTTTACATCATTCAACTTAAATAATATCTTATGAGATATCGCAGTTTTTACTCACCTATATAAACGAAGTAGCGGGTTGAAGAGAGCGTTCGGCCAAAGTAACTTTTCCACGCGGACGAAGTCACACGCAAAAGCTAGTCCTTAATAAAGGAGAATTTTTGGACACATTGTTGTTGGCACCTGGCACACTAAATAATTGAGACGTTAAAAGAGTGACTTCTCAAAGATCCTACTTATTCCGAACCGGTGGTAGAGTCATAAAAATATTAACAAATATTAATTATTGACGATTCAAAAGTATCTGGAAAATATTTATTTGAATAAAGTTTGATTTTAAATTAATAAAATTAGGTCGTTCATTTTTAAAGTCGAGTTGACCAATAAAGAAAAGATTTTTAATACATTTTCAGCATGCTTTTGTACGTGGGTCCAATTTATCGAAGGTAAAAAGGGGGCGGAACCAAAGGGGCCGGCTTTATCTTGGACCCACCCAGCGTGAAAGCCTTCGTATAGCTATCCTGCTCTAACCAGATCCTCTCGCTCTGACAGTCATTGACACGTAAAGCTGTCAACTTCATAAGTAGTATAAGTTTCGAATAATTTAATGAGTAATTTTAAATAATTACTTAATAATATCCTTTACCGCGTTTGCAAGAGGTCCTTCAAGCAATGAAACAGTCTTTTTTTTTTTTTCGAACTGACTACTGCTGTTGGCCGCAGATGGCCTTTACAGCTTCACCGGGCAAGTGGCGAGCGCAGATGGCTCTCAGCCTTAATATTTACACAATGAGCCTAAGGGCGTCCCCGAACGGGACTCGAACCTCGGCTTAGGGCGTTGCGGGGGGAAGAATGAAAAGAATGAAACAGTCGAATAGATCATCATCACCATCATCCTAATATGTCCACTGCTGAACGAAGGCCTCCCCTTATGTTTCCACGCGGGCCGATCCCTAGCAGTGGACATCCATCTGCTACCCACTACCTAAACCAGGTCATCCATCCATCTTATTGGGGTCGGCCTACGCTTCGTTTTCCATTACGTGGACGCCACTCGAGATCGTTTCCGCCATCGGTCATCGGTCCTACGCTATGTGCCCTGCCCACTGCCACTTCAACTTGCTTATTCTGTGGGCTATGTCGGTCACCCTAGTTCTCCGTACATAGAAACACCAAATACAGACATGTTTTAGAAATGGTTGTACTGCCCGGTACCAAATCCGGAACCCTCCAACCAATAACCAATTTCTCAACCATTAAACCCAGGGGTCGTCAAAAAACAAATCAACCCTTAAAAAACCAACACGTGTAATTTCATGTGCCACCCGATCGCTTACAAGCGATAAATCGGCCGATTAGTGTGACAACGAGTCGGGCATACCATGCGTTGTTCGGACTTGTTCGTTGTTATTTAATGGCCGGTAACTTGGCGAATGGAGTGGTCGAAAGTACTGTACCGGGAATTTTTAATCTCAGGAACTACTGGTTCGATTTGAAAAATTCTTTCAGTGTTAGATAGCCTATTTATCGAGGAAGGCTATAGGCTATATATCATCACACTACGAGTAATAGAAGCGGAGCAGCAATGAAGAATGTTTCAAAATCGAGGGTATTTTTTCATACTTGGAGCTTCCGCTGCGTCGCTGCGTAAACGGTTAAAGTTACACAAAAGTCATGTATGAGAGTATTTCAAAGTTGGAGGGAGGGGAAATCGTATGTATAGTGATAAATGCAAGTACCGTGTTATCCCGAATTTAATGCGAGCGAAGCCGCGGGCAAAAGCTAGTATAATCATATAATATCTTCCAACATATACACAGCGCCATCTAGCCCCAAACTAAGAGTTTAGCTTGTAATTCTGTGATATGGGTACTAAACATCGGATAAGTATACTCAATATATGTATATATTTTTGTAAATAAATCCATTATTTATATAATAAGGACAGTTTACAAGACATACACTTATTACATTGACAATATACATACGTAAGCGATACAAACAAGTAGTCAAGCCTTAATTACAAACTGCCACGACAAGCACAGCTGACATGGAAGCAGTTTTGCAAATTAAAGTTAAATAATTTAATGTAAATAACATACTTCCACACCATTGAGCGTCGGTAGCTCAATGGTGTGGAAGTATGTCACTGTCGCCTTCTTACCGGGAGTGCTGAGGTTCAAATCCCGCCACGTACCAATGTGTTTTCGAATTTTCGAAAAATATATGTACGTTATCCGACGCTCTTACGGTGAAGGAAAACATCGTAAGGAAACCTGCGCCCGCCCACGAAGAGATTCAAAGGTTGTGCGTGAATTCGGCCAATCCGCACTGGGCCCGCGTGGATGACTACGGCCTATACACCCGCGTACAGGTAGGCTCGTGCCCCTCGGTGGGGACGTTATACAAACACATTGTGGACACAGTGGGGACGTTATACAAATAAAGAAATTATCTATCTATCTATCTTATAATGAGTTGCTGATGATGATAAAGTTGTACGGAAATTTAAAAAAAATCGATTGGATTACAAAATGTCGTCATGTCAAGTCAATTAATAGACAGGCCCAGGAGTTACGGGGTCCCTCAGGCCACCCTGCGTTACTATGTCTCATATCTTTTACTACAGTGTTGAATGGACTAACAGACATTTTAAAGCAGGCAGTTTTAGATAATATTTTTTATTATTTTTCTTTCAATTTAATTGTTAACTTAGTTTTTATATATAAAATAATGTAATTTTAATTTATTTTGTAAATATATGAACAAAATGTAAGGCACTTTTGTTAACCTTGATAATTCAATAAATTCTTAGTATAAATAAATAAATATGCCTTGAATAATTATTATCAAATAAATACATTTATTTGTTAAATATTTTTTTAAGTTATTTAAAAATTCTGTCACTACAAACCTTTACATGGTTTTTGTACGAGAATTGATAAAAAAATATTGTTAATTTTTTTATATGGTAATTATAAATAGATAAATAAAGAATATTAAATAAAAATAAATAATTTTTATATTTATTTTGCAGGCAAACAAACTGAATCACCTGATGGTAAGTGATTACTGCCCGGGGATCGAACCCGGAACCCTTAGTGTAAGAGTTGTCCTTCCAAACAGTTACACTGCATGGGTCGTCACCTGTAAAAAGGAAAAGAGGAAAGTACTTATAGGTGGAGGGAGGATTTATGTTTTGGGTCTCCGGTAAGCTCAATTTTCCGGAGAAAGAGTTGTTCTATTGTACCCCCTATGTGGGTCAATTCTACGATGTTATAAAATATTGTCTTCCCATAAAAAAAAATTCTTTCGCAAAAAAGTTATATTAACATATCCCCTACACGAGAAGCTCTTGACTTACACACCCTCACGAGCCCTTAGGCGTGACAAAAAATACAACAATAATGTACAAGTTGTAACAATTCACTCGAATGTAGACATGACATTTGACAATTAATTTGTTATTTATCTGTGCAAAAAATGGCGGGAAGCGTGTGAAACCGACGTCAATTTAATGGCGTCGTAAAATGGTTTGATCGTTTGAATTTTGAAGATTTTGATCAAATCTTTAGACTTTACTAGTTGGTAGACTCGATACTAAGTCGTCTAGGTAGGTACCACCGTAGTGCCAGATATCATCCCGTGAAACAGGAGTGTTATGCACTCGGGATGAGGGCACTGTAGCTAGTGAAATTACCGGGTATAAGAGACCTAACATCTGTTGTCTCGAGTGACGGGCGCAGTGCGGCATTGATGGAGGATAATAACTGTCTGTCAGTTGTTGGTCGTCCTTTAATGCCGCTCTGTCATGGTCTGACGTATCACTTACCATCAGGTGAGCGTCCAGACCGTCCTGTACACATATAACATAAAAAAAAGACCAAATAAATGCATTGGGCTGTGGCCCACCACACTGGCCCTATGGATTAGTGGGTGTTAATAGCTACAGTGGATTGGATGAACTGGGCATTGAGTTAAATAACTATATTTATGGAGTGGGGTTGACACTCAACAAAGTGAGTGACACTAATTGATTGTTGTCGATGACAGCAGATCGCCTATGGTTTCAAATCTGTATAGGAAAATGGGCGAATCGGTGGGAATTATTTAATATGTTGGCGATTTTCCGGGTTGTAGACGCACAGGGTATGCACTTCTAATTTATAGACGCACAAGGTATGCATTTATTTCATATATGGAGTGCATGCCACTGAATAACTATCATTCTATGTTTGATCCATGCCTTACGATGCATGGATCAATCCATGCATCATCATTGTAGGCTGAAGCCTACAATGTCCAATGCAAACTGGAAAAAAACGCAGGAAGTCACTCTCTGCCTTATATAAGACAACAACCCAAGGGCATCCCCAATTATCATCATCATCAATAGCCTATAAGTAGTGCCCCACTGCAAGGCATAGACTTTCTCGCACAGCTTAGCCATAAAGTTGGCAGAGCTATTGTTTTTTTTTGTTTTTTTCTGCATGTTTCAGAAACATGTCCATAAATCTAAATGTAGAGCGACCAAACCCTTACTCTATGGTCGCATAACGAGGTATTTATCGTTGTTATGTCATTACTCAGCATATTGTAACCACCCCTCTGTTATCACCCCTAGTTTTATAATAGAAGGGGCGGGCTGAATTAAATTATGCGAATTTTAAAACGTCAAATTAAATTGGTACAAACGTGGTAAAACTCTCTTAGGGAGATAGAATAAGACTATCAATTTGGCTTCTTGGTCTATGGTATGGTAATAAAAGACCTCTGTGGTGTAATGGTTGTGATATAAGCTAGTGCATCGGTTGCTGGTTCGATTCCCGTGCAGTGCAAACACAGTCTCTTATGTCTGTAAGAGAACTGTTTGTATTGCATGTTTCAAGATCATTTATTTTTCTATGGTGTGTGGTATGGTATTAATATATGACTGATGACTGGGTCCAGAAATCGTAAGAACTATTTCATATTATTACAAATCTGGGTTAAATATAGGTAACGATGTGCTTACTCTCAGCTCGAAAACTCATGTTTTATGAATTTTATTAGTCTTCAAAGTTAGATGGGCAAGTCCATTTTTAAAGTATATGAATTGTCAAAAATTTGTTTACAAAAGGATAACACATACAATTTAAAGCAACTTTTGCTATGTAACCGTTTCAGTAAACGCAACATTTAATATAGTTGTAGTACAAAATTTACAAACTATGCGTACTAATTACTGATGCGTGACGTCATAACTAGGTAGCCATTTGTATGAAGCGTTTTTGGGAAAGTCCATTAATGTGCTTTTAGAATTGGTAAATCTCTGTGAGTTTTAATGTTAACGGAGTATTTTTTTTACCAATTTTTCTATTATTATGCGGTCCATCGATATAATAACAGAAAAAAAAATGGTCATCATCCCTATACTCATGTGGTGTAACATTTGAGCTATAAGCTACTGCATCGGTCCCTGGTTCGATTCCCGTGCAGTGCAAACATAATAAATGTCTGTAAAAGAGAACTGTTCGTATTGCATGTTTCTATATGTAATATTTAGGTTAATATTATAAAAAAATATATCGTTTGTCTATAAGTTTTTAGTATTCAAGCTCCAAGATAGCTCACCGGATCAGCATGTTGAAGTTCAGTCGTCACGTAATGTCGCAGAACCGATGTCCGTTGGAGCAGACGCGTTCTGGAGTGGAGACCGCGTCTTGACGACCGGACTGATGGACTGACCACTTGCGGGCGGTCGCTGGTGGAGGCTGGATGAGGAAAGCAGAGGACCGGAATATCTGGCGTAGAATGGGGGAGACCTATGTCTAACAATGGTCTGCGATAGACTTGAGAGAGAGAGACTATTAAAAAAGCAAAGTCACGCCTTGGTGCATGAAAAATAATAAAGGTGATGATAACATAAAAAACTTTTATTATAATCAGCTCATTATACGTCCCCACCGAGGGGCATGCGTCCTACCGTTACGCGGGTGTATAAGCCTTAGTCGTCCACGCGGGCCCAGTGCGGATTGGACGACTTCACGCACAACCTTTGGATCACTTCGCAGGCGTGCGCAGGTTACTTCACGATGTTTTCCTTCACCGTAAGAGCGTCGGCTAACGTATATATAATTCCTAAAAATCGAAAACACATTGGCACGTAGCGGGATTTGAACCTGAGCACTCCCGGTTGGAAGACAACAGGCCACATCATTGAGCCACCGACGCTTACCTTTAAGCATAATATATTTACTTTATGGTACTCTATCTATACCATAGACAATATTAGCATGACGTCTCTTTGGTAAACCAAAGCAAACAGCGCGATCATTAATGAACATCTCACATGACCACATGTACAAATATTAACATTACACTATTTAAAATGGAATTCAAACCAATATGGGTATCAAAAGACCCGTCTATGCTTGTTCATTTCGGGTACAGTCTTATAAAAAGTAGCGTAAGTAAAAAAAAACAACTTGTGGGAATGAGAAAAAAATCTCCAAATGTCAATTGTGTAGCATGCCGAACAGTGGCGTGCACAGAGATTATGAGTAGGGTATGCAAAGTGAGTGACACTTCTCGCAAAAACAATAAATAATTTTCTTTTTTGTCAAATTAAGTGCTGTTGATGACAGCAGATCGCCTATGGTTTCAAATCTGTAGAGGAAAATAAGCGAATAAGTGGGAATCATTAAATATGTTGTCGATTTTCCGGGTTGCCGGACGCACAGTGTATGCACTGCTTATTTGCATATATGGAGTGCACGCCACTGATGCTGAATTAAATAAAATAAAAAAAGAAATATATACTCACCAAAGTTCAAAAATAAAAGGGGTTTATCGTGTTCAGGCTTATGAATTTTTGTTTTCTCGTATTTATAAAAGTTGTATACCTATTGAGAGCACGAGCACACACATTTTTAAGGTTGTCTGCACTGGTGTCTCTAAATAACTTATTCCTTCATACAATAGCTTAATAGCTAGCGATTACGCTGTGAAAGTCTAAATGGTGAGATAGGAAGTGAAACTACTGGTAACTACCGTGCCTTAATAACTACACTAGCATCTTTACCATTGGCGTTCTTAATGTACCTACTAAAGAAGTCAGTAGACACTAAACCAACCAGCCGGGCATGAACATTTTTTACCTAAGGTTAACGTTTCAATAATTTGGGAAATATATGTTTGTGTTACAAGCATTTGACTTTCGAGCACGTTTATAAGTTTACAGCAAGATAACAAAAAACAGAAATTTTAAGTTTGTCTCCTTTTTATGAGCGGATTTCAAACTATTCAGTAAGCTATCTAAAAAAATACCATATAATAAAAGCAATATGTCAAAAAATGACGCAAACGATTCTATGCTCTATGGTTGCCTGTTAAAAGGTAAACAACCAACCATTGAAAACTTTACTCGGATTATAGTCTTTAATCCATTGTGATAAAAGTTAAAAGACAGCATATTGTAATGTTGTTAAAAATGATAATGCAATGAATGGTAGTCATTATACGCTTATTTGCTGGCCTTTGTACTAATTTTGAAAAGCGTACGCGCCATTGTTCGATGACGTTTAGCGGTAGACATCTTGTTTTTTAATGGTGGATGAATAGGGATGCGTTTTAGGGATCCGCCAAGTTTTTTTGAATGCCGGTTTCGCGAGAGTGTTAGGAGTGTAAGGATCGCGAATGTTTTGAAAATATATTTAAACCTATCCATAGATATGAGATATTGTAGATTGTAGCTTTTTAACGTCGGTGTAAGAAAAAAATTCGAATAGGTTCAGTGGTTTTTAAGCCTATTCAATACAAATAAATCTTTCTTCTTTTTAATGTTAGTAGGTCGTTATAGATTGGAACATGCTAGAGCGTTAAAGGGCATCTCATAAATACTATTAAATTGTGAACATATGCATTATATATGATAATGATATCTACCCCTTACGTTTCTTTAAATCAGAAAAAGAAAGAAAACATTTTTATTTGGTACACATCCAAAACATTGTACAAGTATGAAAAAATACAAGGAAAATACTAAACACACACTTTACTGATACCTTTACTTCCGAGAGTTTGAAGTGACTGTTTCACTATTGAGTTTAATTTTACCATATTCAAGAAAGTTCACGATCTCATAATTGGTAATAACACACCATTTAATAAATACGAACTCACACAACACAAGACTTCAGTTTCCTCATTTACCATCAGGTGAGCGTCTTAATCGTCATGTACACTTCATTTTTCATTCACTCTTGCGCTCCAAATATCCATACCTTATACTGTCCCATCTTATAATCAAATGTCATACCTGACATACCTCTTTTTACGTTTGTCATTACATCTCATAAACCATATTTTCACCCTATTTATTGTTCAAATTTTTAATTTTGTATTTTAATATCTACGGAACCCAGTACACGCCACATGAATCTAACTTGACCCCTTGTTAACCAGCAGTCAAGCACCCTCTAACACAAGCACCGACAAACAGATTCGAGTTGTGATAACATCCATTGTTGGTATACTTAAACATCACCTGGTAAGTGGTGATGGTGGTGATTATAAAGGGATTATCCATTGGCAAAGGTATTAGACCTTTTCATAGGTATGTGAACTTGTATACGGCTCAGTTGATGGTAAGCGATGTCGCTTAAGGACTCTCGTAAATTTCGTAAAACAAGGAAGGAGGGAAAACACATAAATATAAAAATATCCACTGACATTCACACAGCGCCATCTAGCCCCAAACTAAGCATTATCCTGTAAAATGGGTATACATATTTATATACTACACTTTATATGTAGATATATACTTAGCTAAATATGCACACAAACATTTGTACTGTCCGGGGATCGAATCCGAAACCTTTGGTTTAATAGCCGACGTCTCAACCATTACGCCATATGGGTTGTCTAAATAATAAATAAATAAATATCTACTGACAATCAATACAGCTTTCTCTAGCCCTAAACTAAGCAATTAGCTTGTAATATGAGTATATTCTAAACAACGGATATATATATATACATTTTTAAATACATAACAAACACCAGGACCAATACAATCAGACATCTTCAAGCACACAAATGTTTGTACTGCCCGGGGAGGGACCCGGAAGCCTTGCTGTAAAAGCCGACGTCTCAACCATTACGACATATGGGTCGACTAAATTACGCGGGTGTATAGGCCTTAGACGTCCACGCGGGCCCAGTGCTGATTGGTCGACTTCACGCACAATCTTTGAATCTCGTCATAGGCGTACTCTGGTTTCCTCACGAAATTTTCCTTCACCGTAAGAGCTTGGGAAACCTTTTATCAAACTCAAAATATCTTCATACAAATAAATATTTTGCAGATACTTATGAACAATTATGAATCGTCAGTAAGGTATGTATTATCTATACTAATATATAAAGCTGAAGAGTTTGTTTGTTTGAACGCGCTAATCTCAGGAACTACTGGTTCGATTTGAAATAAATAACATATTTTTTGCTAAAAAAAATTCTGAAATTGACCCGAAACCTTCAAAGTTGGGGAGGGGAAATCGTATGTATAGTGATAAATGCAAGTACCGTGTTATTCCGAATTTAATGCGGGCAAAAGCTAGTTATTGATATAATTTATGACTCTACCACTGGCATCCAATCCATTCAAACCGAAGCAAAACTTCCAAAAATTTCATTATTACAAAGTAAAATTTACTGATTATATACGAATAAGTTGAACTCAAATTTAAAGCTCAGTTTATACCAAGCTAAAGATTTATTGATACTATTTAAATAATATATGCCGATACGTATATCAAAAGTGGAAAGATTTGCTTGTACTAAAAAGGTTAAAATATTGGATTAATTTGAAAAAAATATTTCAACATCCCCGCATCAAATAGAGCGAATATTATTTAAAAAAATAGAGATCCTTTATTATCCGAATATTCGCGCGAAGCCGGGGCGCGCCTCTAGTAAAATATAAAAATGCTAAGTCCATTGAGAAAACTTCATTTGACTTCACAAATAAAGTTTTTCGACAAAAATAGCACTCTTTTTAACCGACTATCAACTAATGCAATCATTTCGTAAATCAGACCGGGATGATTTAACAAAAACAGCTGCTAACATCCACAATAAACGTTTCCCAAAAACAGCTTCAGCACGCCTACATAACGAGCCAATTGTTCGTTCAGTCCGGAAAAATGGCGAACCCACGATAGCCAATGAGAGGCGGCACCAAAACGATCCGATCGCTCCTCTGATTGGTCGCTATCGCACCCGAACTGGCGCTCAACCAATCACAGGCGATATAGGAAGTTCGAATCAAACCAGTTCTAATTTAGCTGTGACGGTGCGCGCACGCGTTTCCAATTCTCAATTCGAATTTCAAAAAGGCACGCAATCCTTTTTTAAACTGTTCACGCGTGGGCTAGTGTGTGTGTTGTTTACGTTGAAAAGTTTTTGCAATTGCAAATTGTGTTTGTTTTAAATTAGGTTGAAGTTTCGTCACTGGTGAGTTGCGTTATTTTTAGCATTTAGCTTGTTAAAGCTGTTGTGTGGAGGCAGGTCTTAATTTAGAGTTGCACACGAGTTGCGAGCGCTCTCTTCCTTATTTTTATTTTCTAGAAAAATAGTCGTATTTTTTTTTCCTTCATTTTTTAGAAAACCGGTTAAGCTTCAGGTACGATGATGTATTTTATAAATATCGATAAGGTGGTTTAAAGCCATGGCTTCTAACCGTGAACTACGGATTTGAATCCTGGTAGAGTCAATTGTTTTTTGAAGGACATTGATAGGTATTTGTATTTAAGTGGCGGTAGGTGAGTACCACAGCTTTCCCAATACAGGAGATGGGGCAAGCCGCGTTTTTAAGTGCGACAAATGTAAGCTCAACAAGCATACACTGGCTGCCAGTTTACGCTCTGTGAGACGAGTCAAGACGCACGAATTTTAGAAGAAATTACCGTTTTTTCCCAAAATGCAATCCTGTGCAACTGTAACATGCCATCGTTGCAATGAATCAGTAAATTTACCAAGAAATATAATAACTTTTCACAGGTAAGAACCGAAAAGAAATTGCGACACTGGGACTGCCTATAAACGCCAAGTTTATAGGCAGTCCCAGTGTCGCAATTGTCCAGTCTAATTGTATATTCGGATGTCTGTGGTGAGTACACTTGTACAGTCCTCAGTTGGGCTTGGTCTTTTTAGTGATTGTGGATTTTGTACTGTGCCACGGTTTCGCTTGAAAGTTTACTGTCACTTGTCTAGTCAATTTCCGTGTTAAAGACACCTAACATTAATCGTTATGGGTGTCGGGTAGGGTTGCCAGTGGCAATGACACTAACAAAATATCAAATCTTTTTTCCATAAATAAGAAGATTTTGTGAAGCTAAGATTGGCTTTTCTTTATAACATAGGGAGGCAAACGAGCATGCGGTTCACCTGACGGAAAGTGTCACCGCCGCCCATGGACATTTGCAACAGCTGAGGTCGCAGGGATGCGTTGCCGGCCCTTTATATAGGAATAGTAGTAAGGCTAGTAAAATTCATAGACTGCCACACTAGATAAACTGTTTCCATTCGTTCGGTTGCCTCCCTATGTTATAAAAAAAAGCCAATCTTAGCTTCACAAAATCTTCTTATTTATGGAAAAAAGATTTGATATTTTGTTAGTGCTCTAAATATCCTCCATTTTTGTATCTTTATATTTTTAAATTTTCTGTTCAGATCGGCATCCTGAAGCGTATAAGTTGAAGAAATTGTACTTTGGTTGTGAACAAATACAGAATGGATTTGTATATGATTATTATGGCGCCAGACCTAGACTTTGTTCCAGCTTCTTTCTTCTTTTTCTTGGAGTCAATAGTTCAGACTAAGGACTAAGTTTGGGAAAGACACGTTTTGGCACGAATGTGCTGGCTCAAACTTTCGCTGAGTTATTAACCCCCCTTATTCTATTCCTATTATCCTTTTCCTCTACCTTTGAATGATCGCCAATGCACTCGTTGCTCTTTCAAAATCAAAAAGTCTTTATTAAGTTTAGGTCCGAGGAGAAACCTTCATCTCAGCTCATTATACGTCCCCACCGAGGGGCACGAGCCTACCCGTATGTATGTATGGGTGTATAGGCCTTAGTCGTCCACGCGGGCCTAGTGCGGATTGGTCGACATCACACAACTTGTGAATCACTTCGTATGCGTGCGCTGGTCACGATGTTTCTTTTCACTTATGAATGTCAAATGAAGCAACCATTAGAGCGGTCTGTTGTTAACAACTTCTTCGGAACGCCTAGTATCTTTGGATGGTGGTATAACTTGGCATCACATTAACGTCTGCTTATAAAATGCAATATAATACGAAATCTTCCCCGAAACTCACCAGTGTCAAACGCTATCGGAGCTACCTTCAAGTCCTGCGTAGAGCATGCAGATGGACTCAAAGAAACATGCTCCATTGCTTCAGATCAATTCACAGCTACGTAATCTTCCCGTACATTGACATAAACAAAACTGGGGTAATTGTCCTTAAGCTGTAGCTAAATCCGGTGGAGTTGGAAAATGTATCTGCCAATTCCGCTTTCTAGGGCCGTCAGATGCTTTTTCTGAAGAAGAAGCTGGTAATGTGGTTCTACTTGACTGAAAAAAGACTAAAAGAAGTACGCCTTTAAGTGTAAGAGGGAGATATGCATACTTTTAATAAATTGGTTTAACTTTCCAAAAAACGGAATGAAACCTTCCATAGTATGTGAGGAAGAGAGATTTCTGCGAAATGCAAATATTTTCAAGATGCAATTTAAAATGATATAGGTAAATACGTCTATAAATAAGTTATACTTAATACCCAAATAAATGAAGCTAAATCTCTGCGTCCTAAATAATTTTAGTGAGTTTAACCACAAATTTCAGGTAGGTTTTTCTATTTCCAAGATAGAAACTAAAACTTCAGAGTGAGCAAAGATTTAACCTAAGATTCAGACTGAATTACATAAAGATAAGGCCCAGAATTTCAGAACCGAGGAGCTTTATGACGTATCTAATTGGACATTCGCCTGTATAAGTAGAGAAGACGGTGTTTAGCCTAACTGTGCAAAACATATACAAAGAAAAGTGTAGAGTAGTATTTTGACTCGGAATTGGAGCGTTATTTAAACAGATGTATGGAATCTTAGAGGATCATTAAAAACCAAAGGTTCCATAATAATGACTAAAACAAAACTAAACATTATCTCAAGAACCTTCACTCAACATTTTGCGAAATCCTTGCTGCCAAAGCGAGAGCAGGTGGTAATCTGTAACCACCAAAATTAAAGCAACTGAAACATTACGAATATTCTATTCAACCTATCGCAGTCCACTGCTGGACATAGGTCCCCCATTTCGCGCCAGATATCCCGGTCCTCCGCTTTCCTCATCCAGCCTCCACCAGCGACCTTTCGCAAGTCGTCGGTCCATCGGGCCGGAGGGCGCTACGCTACGCTTGCCGAGACGCGGTCTCCACTCCAGAACTCGTCTGCTCCAACGGCCATCGGTTCTGCGACATACGTGACCAGCCCACTGCCACTTCAACTTGCTGTTCCGGCGGGCTATGTCGGTAACTTTAGTTCTCTTACGGATTAAATCATTTCTGATCTTATCCCTAAGAGAGACCCCGAGCATAGCTCGCTCCATTGCGCATATTGCTGATGGGATATTTGAATGTTCACTACCAAACGAAAGGTATAACAAATACATACATACCTGTTTAAAGGTTGAAGTATGTTTTGTTTCATCATCATCATCATCAGCTCATTAAACGTCCCCACCGAGGGGCACGAGCCTACCCGTATAGGGTGCTTAGGCCTTAGTCGTCCGCGCGGGCCCATTGCGGATTGGACGACCTCACACACAACCTTTGAATCTCTTCGCAGGCGTGCATGAAGGTTTCCTCACGATGTTTTCCTTCACCGTAAGAGCGTCGGATAACGTACATATGATTTCGAAAATTCGAAAACACATTGGTACGTGGCGGGATTTGAACCTCAGCCCTCCCGCTAGGAGGGCGACAGTCACACCATTGAGCCCCGACGCTCATAACATTTGTTTACAACTAATTTTCTAGAAAAAATATTAGATTCAATTTCAACATTATAAACACT
>PQWD01009322.1:0-28068 GCA_019425675.1 Leucinodes orbonalis
TTAATCAGTCTTCAAAGTTAGGTGGGCCATTTTTAATCAGTCTTCAAAGTTAGGTGGGCCATTTTTAAAGTACAAGTGCAGGTAACTTAGTATGTTTGGGACATACTAGGTTAGGTACTTTAACCAAGGAAACTTTAATAAATAAAGCCTAGATAAAATGCTAGAAACGTTGTTTGGGGCTAGACGGCGCGCTCTCTCTCTTTCTCCCTCTAGTTTCGTTTCACATTTTTGAATATGTGTTAGGTCTCAAACGGGGGCCTCTCATCCGGGTGACTTATCATGGAGGACTCTGCCGCATGGCGATAATATAATATAGACAGTATAGTATTAACAAAAATAATATTACTATGGTTATCCATTGTATAGTACCCAAATAAAAAGAAAGAAAGAATTGCACTAATATACAATAAACAACGTTACATTACGACTTGGCATGCAAACAACACAGTAACAAAGACAAGTAAATAAATAAAAGCAAACGTATATTGCCATCAGTATAACTTTTGTACAAACAAAAAAAACAATGAGAAAGAAAAAAAACATATTATAGTGTTATAAATTATGCAATGCCCCAAAGTAACGAATACATGGCAACAAGAGAAACGAAAGTAGCAATCTGAGTGGACAAGAAGGTTCCGGTCTCAGCTTATAATTGCTGACGCGACTTGCCCCAGCGCTGGTTTTCCGTCAGAGCCTTAGTGACATATTACAGGCTAGAAACTTAGTTTGGGCCTAGATGACACTGAATGTCTGTGGATATGTATTATTATTTTAGAAAGCTCGATATAGTACTGACCGATATGACCCCGGGCAAGTCCACCAGCACCATGCGATGCAGCCCCGGGCCCTTCACCGTCATAGAGATCACTTCCGTGGACACGGTGCGCCCGCCGCGGACGCTGTTGCGCATGCGCAACTCCACCTCCCTGACAACACACACTATATATATACTTACTACATGTACAAGTTGAAGGGGCCAACAGAAATCTAGTCAAATTTAGCAGACATACGACCAACCTCAAGTGTCATTTAGTTTTATGTTTCAGAGTGCACAGGACGGTCAGGGCGCTCACCTAATGGTAAGTGATACGTCTTACCATGACATTGATGGTGACAGAGCGGTATTTATGGAGACCAACAACTGATAGACAGTTTTATTCTCCATCAATGCCGCACTGCGCCCGACACCCGAGACAACAGATGTGAGGTTTCTTATACCCGGTAATTTCACTAGCTACAGTCCTCATCCCGAAACATAAAAGTGCACACTCTTTATTTCACAGGGCGATATCTGACAATGCGGTGGTGCCTACCTAGACGACTCAGTATCGACTCTACCACTTAGTACAAGACAAAAGACATGAAACTATCTTAAAAAATAATATAGTGAAATATATGCAACATGTGCCTCTATAATGGTGAAGATGGTGAAGACTGTCGCCTTCCTACCGGGAGGGCTGAGGTTCAAATACCGACACGTACCAAAGTGTTTTCGAGTTTTCGAAAATATATGTACGTTATCCGACACTCTTACGGTGAAGGAAAAAATCGTGAGGAAACCTTCATGCACGCCTGCGAAGAGATTCGAAGGTTGTTTGTGAAGTCGTCCAATCCGCACTGGGCCCGCGTGGACGACTAAGGCCTAATCACCCTATACGGGTAGGCTCGTGCCCCTCGGTGGGCACGTTAATGAGCTGATGATGATGATGTCTTGTAAACTGTCCTAAATAATAAATAATAATTAACATCTTATCGAGTCGATATAGATTCACAAATTAAATATGGTAACGCGACCAATATTGGGCCACTTTGATCGCCCTTACATTTGCCATCCAGAGGTCCCGGAAACTGCACGAAGATGGACAGCTCGGACAAAACAGTAGGTGTTCCATTCATGAGCGTAGCCAGTGTTGGGCTCAGGGCAACAGTGAACCCATCCTCCCCCTCCCCCGGTATTTTATTTTTTGTTTAAATATGTTAGACAGGGTGGGGCAAGCGCCCAAGCTTGCCCCAGTGTGGCTACGCCCATGTTTCCATTATCTCTTCTTCTTAGTCGTGCACTCTTGACAGAGTGGTCGTGGCTGTTGATGGAAGGGTTGCGTCTCGCCGTCGCCATTAGGTTCCAGGGCAGCCGCACGACGTGAGATGTTTCTCCACATTTGCCGACTCATAGCGTTGCGAGTACATTATACTGCGGTCAGCCGCGTAGTCTTTCTGATGAGGTCAATCCAGCGATGGGTGACCTCGAGATCTCTTGCCTTCTGTGTGGCCTTGTACTACAAGCCTCTCAATCGAGTCCTCATTTCTAGAGATATGTCCAAAGAACCTCAGTATTCGTAATTGCACAATCGATAACCTGTTTCGTATTTGAAGTTCCTTGAGTATATGAACATTATCTAACTTAAATAGTTACATAGTGATAAACAGAATACGACAAGTTAAATACACAAAACATAAGACTCACTTAAAAAGTTGATTTTCCATTGAGTCTGTATAAAAGGCTAAACAATAAGTCAATACTCACTTCCTAAGATCAGCGAGATCTGATTCCTTATTGAGGTCGAACTCCCTCGCGGAGTCGCGGAACTGTGCCACGTGGTACGGACCTTCCGACAACGTCACCTTCACTGGGGCCCTGGAGATAATACAATGACATTTGTTTGGCATACCAAACTATTTAAACAACTTTAAGATGGAATATAAATAAATATCCACTGATACTCATCAGCGCCATCACAGTGTAGGTACTAAATAACAGATAAACATACTTATATACTTTTTTTGTAATTATATATTAAACATAAAAAACACTCAGATCAATATAAACAGACATGATCATGCACACAAATGCTTGCACTGCCCGGGGATCAAACCCGGAACCCTTGGTGTTGCAGCTGTCGTCTCAACTGCAATACCAAATGGGTCGTCTACGGGCTTAAGACTTTGCAATCGCGTGAATTAGAATCAACAGAAAGATGTAAGAGTGGTATACCTGGTGCACATCTCCCCGGCCCCCCTCGGGAAGATCCTGGCCTGCGCCACCATCTCGAGCACGGAGGTCTTGCCGGCCGACTGGTCCCCCACCACCACCACGCGGGGGAGACGGTCCGTCTCTCCAGCATCCCAGCCTGACAGCTCGTCCAGTACCGACGAGTACATGTCGATCAGGGAACGCTGGAAGAGAAAGGTAGTATTACCCCATTGATCCCTAAGAATTCAGATTAAAAAAATACTTTTTTTATGTGGCTCAATAGTGTGGACTGTTGCCCTCCTACCGGAAGGGCTGGGGATAAAATCCCGACACGTACGAATGTGTTTTCGAATTTTATAAATTATATATACGTTATCCGACGCTCTTACGGTGAAGGCAAACATCTTGAGAAAACCTGTACACGCCTGCGAAGGGTTTTTTTTCTATTTAATAGGAACAAAAAACAATTACATAATAAAGGCTTAATATTAGTGAAATTTTACAAAAAGCACTCATTATGTAACCAACCGCATTGTTCACGAAATAAATGTAATTGACAAGCGCAATTGTCGCAAAACCATTCAAAGGTTGTGCGTGAAGTCGGCCGCACTGCACTGGGCCCGCGTGGACGACTAAGGCCTATACACCCTCGTACGGGTAGGGTAGCCTCTCAGTGGGGACGTTTAATGAGCTGATAATGATGATGATGATGATAAGTATGTGAGTTCTCTACAATGATGTAAAAAATATGGATTCGTGATATGCTCACAAAACAACCGAAAAAAGTGTTCCAAATGCATCGACAGCACACATACATTCGAATGAGCGTGCATTTACCTAAACAAAGAGCCTACAACTGTATTCTCTTCGGCGGTTCGCTTTCGAGGCACGGGTGGCGTATCTACCTTTATATATACAGAATATCATTGGTTGCCTATATATGCCTAGACTGACCTTGATCTTCCTAGCGGGCGGTTGCCTCCCCTGCCTGAGCAGCATGTTCTGCTGCCGCAACTCCCTGTTCTCTTGCTCCAACCTCTGCAACTCTCGCTGATAGCGCGCCTGAAGCGCCAGAACTTCCTCTTGTAGGGCGTGCACTCTTTTCTCTGGAATAGAAAGCCTGGATAGCCCGTTTTTCCTCATTACATCAGCTACCTAGCCAGTAAAAATCCCGCCAAAATCGGTCTAACCGTTTTAGAGATCACGCGGAACAAATAGACAGACAGACAAATATGCTGTAATGATGATGACTGTTTATGATATCATTACACCCTAAAATGTCCACAGCAGAACGAAAGCCGAAGTGCCAAAAAATCCGGCCCAAATCGGTCCAACCGTTTCAAAGATAACCCGGAACAAACAAACAGACAAAAAAATTGTTTTGGTAACCGTATACATATTCATAAGAAAAAAAATTTTTTTATATTTCAAGAAAGACACTCCAAATTTATTTATATGTTACAGTTTTTCTGCCACCCATCCGACAAGTCGCCATTGCGAATGCTGCTTGAGCGATCGTTAAAACAACGCACTAGACACCACTAATTAATTAAAACTATATGATACATTATTCAAAATTCAAATACATATATATGTATTTCAGAAAAGTTACCATAAGATGTGCTGTTTTCATCCTGACCCCGGCTCGGTTGCGGGGCAGGTTTGCTCTGCAGGTTGTTCACTATTTTCGGTGAAGATTCTGTATTCAACAACAATAGAAAACATTAAAATATGTTAAATTCAGTCAGTTCGCTCACAAGTTAAAATTATATAGAATATATAATAAAGAAACCAAAACAACAAGATGAATCGTACTTAATAAAGTCAACAACTTATTTGATATATTAAATTACAAAGCAACCTCTACTGACGTATTTTGTTGCCACTATAACTACAAATACTGAAAACATAATAAATTAATACATAAAGGAGCTCCCATACAAACATATCAGAATGTTTGATCCATTACTTAGTACAAATATTACAAATTCCTTGCTTAAATTATTATTGTATACTGTCACAGAATAAATATTTCTTTCTTTCTTTCTAAATTACCTCTACTTGGCTTTACAATCAAGCAGTACATAATTGTATTACCTGCACATACCGGGCCGCTTTTCTCCACAAAAATATACTACATTATCCAGCCGAGAGACATTAGAATAAATAAATATCCGCTGACACTTACATAGCGCCATCTAGCCCCAAACTAAGCAATAGCCTGTAATATGGAAACTAAAGAACGGATAAACATACTTATATACTTTTTTGTTAATACATACATATTACACATAGAAAACACCCAGCTCACTACAAACAGATATGTTCATGCACACAAATGTTTGTACTGCCCAAGGATCGAACTTGGAACCCTTGGTGTAATAGCCGACGTCTCGACCATTACAATAAACGGTCAAGGTCGTCTTTATATGGTTAAATCAGGTATTTTTTATCTCAACCATTACACCAAATGGGTGGCCTAAATATGTTTGAATTAAGATCTTTTTATAAAATAGGGAGGCAAGCAAACACCTTATGGAAACTGTCACCACCTCCCATGAACATATGCAACAGCTGAGCTCACAGAGATGTATGTATGACTTAACCCTTTGACCGCCAATGACGTTTTAAGGCGCCAGACAATAGATTACACAATAGATTTTCTATTGTGTCTGACTGTTGGTAGAGCTATAATAATAATAATAATAACGTTTATTTCTCACCATAATCATACAATTCCGTATATATTCACAACATCTTAAATCTAGGACACTAATTATGACCCACATGTATGTAAACATTTTTTTTTTATCAAAGGCAAAACACTTCAATAGTACGATTATGGCAGGTTGATACCTATACTAGGATAAATCCTGAATCTTAGGTTACCAACCTTCCACCTCGAAAAAGGCACTGTGTATTTTTGTTTATATATGAATTATTAATTCACGAGAACACACTCAAAAATTATAGTTGGTAGTTAATATACTATTAAAATGTAGGGTAGACCAACAAACACCTTTTGCTATTGTCAATCAGGCGAAGCCACAGTAGAGTGATCTATAGTATGTAAAAGTAAAAAGAATTATACAATGGTAACAGATAATCTTGAACTGTACAATAAATGTACTTGTTGAATAATAGTGTACTCACTCTTAGTATAAAAAGAGAACATTATTTAATAGTTATTTTAATTATAGGTATGTATAGGTAGTGTAAGGTGAGGAGTATGAAGTGTATGTTAATATGGGAGATTTTGTACTTGGGCATGTGTGGGTGTGAATGGAAATATTTTGTACTATTTCGAAAGGGGAGAACGGGGAAGGTTTTCCGAATGCGAAATCTAACATTAAAAAAAAATAGTAATAAAAATAATACAAAACGCTAAGAAACGCTTCTGAGTTTTTTTTCAGTCTCATCATAGGATAAGGATATTAAAAGTTTTTTTATGACAGTTTTTAATCTATGCCTGTTTAACTTATATATTTGTAATACATCATTAAAATGCCTGTAAAGAAATGGGCCAGTGTAGTATATATAAATAAGTTTGTCTCACCGATATGATTAGGGTGGTTGTTGGCGGCGGCCGCGGCGACCGCGTCCTCGTACCGCTGCGACAGCCACTCCCTCAGCTCCAGGGCTCGGGCCGCGCCCGCCTCGCGCAGCCGCGGATCTGGGTGCACCCGCAGCGTCAGTGGCACCCCTAGCGGTACACCCACGTCAGCCTATACTAGCCCGTACAGGCCTCATTGCTACCTCACACTGTCCTAGCGTACACCCACGTCAGCCTATACTGGCTTCATTGCTACCCCACACTAGCCTAGCATACACCCACGTTTAACCGAGAGCATTTTAATAGAAAGCTTATAGTGGTGAGAGCCAATTAGCTCAACATTAGTGGGGATAAACCAAGAGCTAATTGCTAAATTATAGTAAATGTGTCTAGAAGTGTCTTGTGTGTTAGCTTAAAGCTGGAGGAGAAAAATGCAGTCTAGTTCGCTAGCCTACAAGGAGGGAGACCTATAGATACTGTCTTGTTTGCTAACTTATAGCAAAAACCACAAGTGTCTCATTTGCTAGCTTACAATAGAGACAAGGACTGTCTTGTTTGCTAAATTCCAGCAGAGAGAGATCAACACTAGTTTTCTAGATTTCTACAGTAGGGACAGACTAAGAGACAACTTGACAACACATTACAATATTGTATTTACAATCTTAATTTACTAAGTCTACATAAAATACTGAAGAATTGAATGCTAAAAAATAGCTATTAAGTTTAAATTAAATAATCCTTTTAACTAATTATTTAATTTATTCTAGCTGACAAACATTTAAAACATCACAAGCAGCGTAGCAGCTACTCACCGATCTGCAAGTTGTCACCAATCTTATCCTTGGCTGTGATGAGTGTGGTGGTGAATCGGTCCCACTGCTCGTTGTCGGGCAGCAGATCGTTCAGCCAACCCATGTCTGGGAGGCCATCTTTCCATTCAGTGTATTTCTATTGGCAATTATTTGATATTTTAGGGAAGTTTTATCATATATATATTCATATCATATCATTGAACGTATTGTGTATGTAATACCAGGGCACAGGTCACAGGTGGACGTTCCGCATAACGGCTTGGAGGGGCCCAGAAGGAAAGAGAAAAAGAGGTCGACCACTGGCCGATGGTCAGACGAGATTGTGAAAGTAGCAGGTCCAAATTGGGTTTGGAGGGCCCAAAACAGAAACCGTGGCTGTCTCTGGAAGAGGCCTTTACTCGAAGAGGGTTCTGGTGTAAACTGTTTTGTTTTGTACGAGCAGGAAGTTTTATTCCGGCTCGTAGATCTAAAAAGTACTGGCGGGAAACGTTGTTGTAAGGCAACGCTTCCCAAACCAGAAAATAAGATTATATTAGGAGGAACCTAACTCCCTAGGAAGCCTAGAAGTCCCTCGCCGGGACACTAGGTCGCTAGGGCCCTAGCCCAGCTAACAATATATACATATATAAATAATAGAGAGCTTGCTCCGGAGGTCCCGGAGAGCAAGGGTTAGGAAGTTACGGTAGGTAGGGATTGAACCCGCTGCAGTCGCGCAGGCTCACGCGACTGATCATAGTGACGGCGTAGGGTGTCTTGGCCGCAGCGGGGAAATGAGACTCAACACGGACGGTTGGAATCTGGTTTATTGTTATAAGTAAGTTAGTTTATATACAATCAGTTGCTATGTACACATGTGAACGTATATCGCAGTGTGCCGCCGGTGTAAGTTGTCCACGCTGCACTCTGCGAGTTCATCGGTCAGGTCATGTAATTGCGGTGTTGCTGATGGCTGCAGAATGTTCGACGTAGCTCGAACATATTCCCAACTCAGCAGAGAAGAAGCTGGCAGAGGCCCTCGGAACAGGGGGCCAGTGCTCGCGGGAAACTCCGGGAGCATGTTTGAATAGTGTAGCTCTCGACTCTCTGGTGGTGGTGTTGATCTTGGTCTGATCAGTGTTGTTTGTGCGCCTCAGCACTGGTGCCTGACTCGATGTACGTTGCACAATGTGTACAAGCTGCTCTTCTCCAGGGACGATGCTGTAGTTGGTTGAGAATGCCGTGAAGTTCCTGATGTACATAATTTTAGTATATTAGTTGTTGTTTTAGTGACTCCATGACTCGTTGTGTATTACGCTTTAAAGTTAAGTAGTAGTTAAAGTAAGTCGTTGACTCGTTGCGTAGTACGCATTAAAGTTAAGTAGTAGTTAAAGTGAGTCGTTGACTCATTACGTAGTACGCATGAAAGTTTAGTAGTAGTTAAAGAGAGTCGTTGACTCGTTGCGTAGTACGCATGAAAGTTAAGTAGTAGTTAAATGAGTCGTTGACTCGTTGCGTAGTACGCATGAAAGTTAAGTAGTTAAATTGAGCCGTTGTCGACTCGTCGCGAACTACACAGTGGTCTGAGTCCGAAGCCTTGTTGGTGCGGCCAAAAATGTTATGAGAATGGGCGCTTGTTAGTGCGCCTTAAAATGATTCCTGTTTGAATCATGAAATTATTCCCTACCTACCAATTAAGGTATAGTAATGCTATGATTGATTATGTTCAAATATCATTATTTCTAAATAACAAATATAATGTTAAAGTAAATTCGCAGCGTTTGCTTATGTTGCATAGCAATACGCGCGAGTACCGGCACCCGTTGTAATCGATAGCTACTTATGTAAGTTAATTTTGCTGATGGGTGCAAGTACCTTGTAACAATTTTAATTGCTTTGATATAATAATGAAGAAAATAACTATTCATTTGATATGATATATCAGACATAACTCTGATATAAACATTAATAATAGTAGTAAAGCGATATCATGAAATATAGAAAATATATGAGTATAAACTGTTTGAAGTAACGAATATATCGGGCGTAACTCCGATATATTATTTAGTAAAAGCGAATTAAGAAATATTAAAGTGACGAATCTCTATAGGGCACTGATAGATATTTTCGAAGGACCATTATGTACGAGCAGGAAGTTTTATTAGTGGCGGGAAACGTTGGTTGTAAGGCAACGCTTCCCAAACCAGAAATAAGATTATATCAGGAGGAACCTAACTCCCTAGAAAGCCTAGAAGTCCCTCGCCGGGACGCTAGGTCGCTAGGGCCCTAGCCCAGCCTAACAATATATACATATATAAATAAAAGAGAGCTTGCTCCCGGAGGTCCGGAGAGCAAGGGTTAGGAAGTTACGGTAGGTAGGGATTGAACCCGCTGCCAGTCGCGCAGGCTCACGCGACTGATCATAGGACGGCGTAGGGTGTCTTGGCCGCAGCGGGGAAATGAGACTCAACACGGACGGTTGGAATCTGGTTATTGTTATAAGTAAGTTAGTTTATATACAATCAGTTGCTATGTACACATGTGAACGTATATCGCAGTGTGCCGCCGGTGTAAGTTGTCCACGCTGCACTCTGCGAGTTCATCGGTCAGGTCATGTCGTAATTGCGGTGTTGCTGATGGCTGCAGAATGTTCGACGTAGCTCGAACAAATAATATTTGTAACCATAGAAATTAAAGGCTTTATTATTTTATTTATTTTATAATACCAGGGTGGTAACCACAATCTCTTAAAACAGTATTGTTATAATGATACGTCATCATTTTTGTACCAGAAAAGATGAAGTAATATTATTGTAACACTGTTTTAAGAGATGGCGGTAACCCCTCTGGACTACATAACATTACAAAAAGGCTATTAACCTTTTAACCAGGATACCAGATACAATAGAACTGGGTATATCTGTCGGCGGCGGCTAAAGGGTTAACTTACCTTAATAGTTCATTTGAGTCATAGAGAAACAGGATTCTAATTTATTATACCCTTAAGATGATTTATTTGATATTTTCACAATAGTTTCAGATTTATTTTTTGACCCCATCATTATATTGAAGACAACATAAAGATTAAAGCTGCATGAGGCTGAAATTGGCAGAAAAAATACAATGTCTGGGGTCAAAAGATGACTTGGTCTACTTGGACTTTTTTTTATCATATTCTACCTAAAACAGCCTTTTTTTGGTCCCTGGACATAGCATCTTTTCTGCTAGTAGTTTTCTGTTATTTTCAGCCTCATTAAAGCTTATATCTAAATACATTGCTTGTTGCAATGTTGGAAACTTTTGTTTAACCGCTCGAACATAGCATGCGCATAGATAATAGATTCATGTATTATGTTTTGTGATTATACACCCTGTGCTATGCACAACAGCTTATGGAAAGAATCATCTCAAATTCTGCAGGTAGGCAATATTGACTGTGTCACAGTTCTTGTAACTAATATGAGTATTATGTTACAATAAATTGCCTACATTCATTTTAATGAGTTCTAACAAAGATAAAAATTAAGACTAAAAATTCTTGTAATGAGATACACCAGCCTAAGCCAGTGCATGCCATATAAAAATGTAATTGGCTTTCTATTAAGGTTGACATATATAAATATGAAATAAATACCTTATTCAAAGTCATCCCTCCACCTAGGGCTCCACCGAGCAATAAGTATCTGATCTTAAGTACACCCCGCACAGCACGGGCTACCAACATCCCGTAGCGCCTGCGCGGGATCTGACTCGGGTCCAGGGGCTTGTGAAGCAGCATCCGTCGACCGTCCATACCGAAAAAGCAACAGCACGCTTGTCTACACATGACCAAGTTGTGGATTTTCTCAGCGATAATCTGTAAATGGAATATTTTTATGAAGAAGATAATGTGAAATACTTTGAATTTGATGCATGCAATACTTTGATTCAATTAGGAACTGTTTGATAGGATAGGATAGAATAGAGAAAAGTCTAATATTTTTGTTTTTGTTTATGGTTTTTAAGGAAACATCATTATGATAAATTAACCAATTGGGAACCAATTGGGATGAAAATGCAAATCAAAACAAAAATATTGCCTAATTTAAAGAAGTTATTACTAAACAATAATAATTTTGTACAGATACCAGACCATACCTCATCCGATTATTTAGAATTCTTGACATTGTTTACGTAATTTCTTGAGAAGCTTGCTAAGAAATAAATTGCATAAACATAACCATTAGATGTTTTTTAATATCTACTCTTTCATAACCTCCACCGGTACTAATAAGATAAATATTGTCCAATATAATTATTAAACAGGGGTAAACTTAATTTTCTTTATAAAGTATTACACAATCAACTTGTAAATCATTATAAATCACTTCACATTTTAATAAATTCTTATGTGAAAATTTTCAAGACCATTTTCGATTTCATTCATTTGACATTTCGTGGGATAGGAAAGAGACAGAAATGTTAAAAAAAAACCGGTTTTTACCACTGGCGAAACAAATAATCGTTTTTCATGTTGTCCGTGTTGTCCTGCTATTCGTGTGTAATTTGCTTTATAATAAACGCAATATTGCCAGGAGCAAAAATGACATGTCATTCAAAGTACGTTTTTTAGGTTATGTATGTCATGTGTTTTTGAAGTTTGTTTTTATCATTCAGTCACAATTAAAATTTTGTAGAAAGTTAAACTAACTTAAAAAATATTGAATTTTTAGTAAGTCATAATGGAAGACGTTGACGATAACGATTTTGTAGCATCCGACCATGATTTACTTGTAAGTGCAGTGTCTAAATTGGACAAAACCCAACACATCACTGCACCGACTCGAAACGAGCCTGCAATTTCCAATTCGGAATTCAATTTATCCAAGAAAAACAAATTAGATCTCCGCAATGTAGTAAAGGTGTTAAGCAATACTGCTCATCATGTGCAAATCAGTAAAAAGTTAAAGAAAACTCAAGAAGTATCCAAAATATTGCCAAAACCTTTGGAAAAACCCCAAGCGGAAAGGATAAAAAGAGCTACAGGTTATGAGCAAACTAAAAAGAAGATCGGCAGATGGGATCCCGTTGTAGCTAGAAGCCGTACTGTTGATTATGTTTCATTTCCTTTGAAATGTGTTGAAAACAAACTACAGCCCACTTCTGAATTTCTAACCAAGTATGTATTTTGTTTTAGTTTCACCCTTATATACCTTCACTAAGTGTCGATGGCTCATTGATCCAAATCCCGCCACGTTCCAATGTCTTTTCAAATTTGTATGTACAGTTATCCACTCAAAAACCAAGTTGTCCATACAAGTGCATACAAGGAACATAAGATGTTTAATGTAGATTTTGTCTTTAGTGCGGTTGAAATTTATATAACTTGTTAATGAAAGCAATGTTTAGGGTAAAACATTATATATCCATGTGTTTCTTATTTATTAAAAATATGAATTATATGTAATAAGTGTTATGGTATAAAGTGTTTGTAGTTGTATTGGCTTTTAATTTCAAAATAAATTCAGGTTTGAATTGAAGTCGTCCCTTGAAAAGGAGTTAGATGAAATTGACCCTCCAGCTGTCCAGGAAGTAGAAGAGGACAATGAGCAAACATACCCTATGTCTTACGAGGAGATGCTGGAACACCGCAAGCAGACAGCCAAACTAAGGGCGCAACAATCATATAAGGCAGCCAAGGCTAAACGCCAGAGTAAAATAAAGAGTAAAAAGTATCACAGGTAAAATGTTACACTCTATTACTACTTTTGTTCTCTATTACTACTTTTATGTACAGTATTTATTAAAACTGTACATTAAGTAGTAATAGAGAATTATAAAAGCTTCAATTGAATTTCCTCAAGTTTTAGATGTGTCAAATAGCAATTCTGTAGATAATGAGTGTTATCTGAGCTACTTCATTGCTTACTACTTGTGGCACAAACAAACATGTCTTCTTATTACAAATTTTTTAGCTAAAAAAGCTATAAAAGCTCATTTAAATCTATATTAATATTATAAAGCTGAAGAGTTTGTTTGTTTGTATGCTTGTTTGAATGTGCTAATGTCAGGAAAATAATGCATCATTTATGAAGATGTTTTCATAAAAATGATAATAATAATCTTTATCCAAATAAATACTTTATTTATCACAAGTATTTAATTTTAAATAAAATTGCAGTTTTAACTAACCTACTCGTATATTAACGAAGTAGCGGGTTAAAGAGAGCGTTAGGCCAAAGTTACTATTCCACGGGGACGAAGTCGCACGCAAAATTAGTTATTGATATAAGGTTAGGTATAAAATATGTAATGTATGTGTTATGCTTTCAGAATTTTGAAAAAAGAAAAATTAAAGAATCAACTTAAAGAATTTGAAGAATTACAAAAGACAAATCCAGAGGAGGCTCTGCAAAAACTAGATGCACTTGAAAAGGCCAGGGCACTAGAACGGCATACACTTAGACATAAGAATACTGGAAAATGGGCCAAAAATCTGATGATACGAGCAAAATATGATAAAGATGTAAGATTTAATATCACCTGAAATTCACACATCACCATGTAGCCCCATTTTTAGCAATGAAGGCGAATGAAACAACATGCTTATTTACTTTTTTTAAAACAAATACAAAATGGATATTATAAAAAAACACTAAACATAACAATAATTAAAAAAGAATATAACTCATATTCACTGAAT
This sequence comes from Leucinodes orbonalis, assembly GCA_019425675.1. Lineage (NCBI taxonomy): Eukaryota > Metazoa > Arthropoda > Insecta > Lepidoptera > Crambidae > Leucinodes > Leucinodes orbonalis. The sequence goes on from PQWD01009322.1 coordinate 13,995, forward strand.
TTTAATGTAATACATTTATTGAATTGAATTTGAATTTGATGTGATAGTAAAACTATAATACATAATTATATTACAGGTAAGACAACAATTAGCAGAACAACTAGCTGTGAGTAGAAGTCTGACACACAAAACGCAAGATACCGAGAGCACTGATGAAGAGTGTGATGATAGCACAGCTATACCTGACATGAACCTGGCACAAGATCCAATGAACCCTTGGATGATGAAGAGATCAGATAAATCAAATGTTGCATCTGAATTTGAGTTTGGTTACAAAAAATACCTTAAGGATAAAATGTATAAACGTAATGATAACAGTGAATCGGAATCGAATGATGAAGACGACAAAAATGAAAATGACAACGATGAGAACATGAAAATCCTAAAGGAATCCATTGATAAAATATCGGAAACAGTTAATAAACCACAGGAAGTTGAAGAATATGTAATAGATACAGCTGCTATAAAAAAATCTATTGCCAAACGGAAATCCAGTGAAAAAGATTCTGCATCGCCAAAATCACTCAGTAATAAGTCAAAGCAAAAGAAAACTAAAGTAATAGCAACTTCTACCTGGGTTGTTGAAGATACCAAAAATAATACTGAAACCAAAAAGCAAGATATTTCTGAAGCGTTTGAATCTATTGAAAGGAATATAGCTAATGAAGTGCAGAGGAAATTAAGGGTTATAAGATCAAACTTGGAAAGATCTGAAAAGTACAAACCTAAGGTACAAAATAAGCGCAAACAATATGAAAACAATGAACATGATAACTTAGAATACTTAAAACTGAAAAGTAAAAAGCTCAAAGCTGAAACTGATGAAGGATTAATAGAATCGGGAAAAACTGTTGAAAATACAGAAATTGAATCAAGAACTCCTGCTCAAATTTTGGAGTTAGCTAAGAAGAGTGCTGAAGAAAATAAAGTTTCAAATGATATTGATCCCAATAAATTTATAGAAGTCAAGCCGAAATTTTTAAATTCTGCTTTACCTAGTGGAGATAATGATGGAGACGAATTAGATGATGAAGAGCAAGTGGTGCCCAAAGTAAACATAGAAGAGGTATTTGAAGAGGATGATGTTGTTGCTAGCTTTAGACAAGAAAAGGAAGATGAAGCTAATAAAGATAAACCTGAAGATATAGATTTCACATTACCAGGTTGGGGTAGCTGGGGCGGTAAAGGAGTAAAAGCCCCTAAACGTAAAAAGAATAGATTTATACTTAAAGCTCCACCTGCCATGCCACGTCGTGATGAAAACAAGGGAGATATTATAATCAAGGAATATAAGGATCCAAAATTGGCTTCCCACAAACTGACTGATGTACCATTTCCCTTCTCAACTATCAAGGAATATGAAGCTTCAATGCGAGCACCGATAGGCAATACTTTTATTCCTGAAACAGCTCATAAAAAGCTCATTAAACCTAATGTTATAACAAAGGCTGGAACAATAATTGAACCCATTGATGAAGAAGAATTGCTAGTAAAGAAAAACCTAAATTTCGGGAATAAAAATGTTATAAATATCTTATGTAAGAATAACTAATATTAAACTTTGTGTCTATTCTTATAGCTTGACAAATACAAACTATGCTGTGTGCAAAATGTTTAATTCCTTCCAGAAAATAAGTCATAAATCATAATAGTGCACGCTATTTCTGGATTACTCCCAGATACATGTTTTTTTAATTTTTGTACACAAGTACAGGGTCTAAGGACTTAAAAAACTGCAAACTTATTTCGTGCTTCAGACTGCAGGTTAAGCCGTCGGTCCCGACTACAACCTTAAGATGATAGTCATTAACAGCCACCAATCCGCATTGAACTCGCGTAATGGATTATGGGCCAGTGTTTATTAATTACTAGCTTTTGCGTGCGACTTCGTCCGCGTTGAATAGTTACTTTGGCCTAATGCTCTCTTTTACCCGCTACTTCGTTTATACATATAGGTGAGTTCAAACTGCGATATCTCGTAGGATATTCATTTAAGATGAATGATGTAAAGGGCAATTTTGTTTAAAATGAATTAATTGTGATAAATAAAGTATTTATTTATTTATTTAAGGATTGATACCATATTTATGAAAATACCTTCGCAAATGAAGAATAATCTTTAAAAAAAATTTTAGCGTAAATTATGTTATAGGGAACTAACCTTTAAAGATAGACATATGCTGTCGCGGACTTTTTTGTACACCTTTAAAAGGGGAACAATACTCTCATACTTGACTTTTGCGAAACTTTAACCGTTTACGCAGCGTACGCAGCGGAATCTCCAAGTAAGAAAATTTCCCCCCCGATTTTGAAACATTCTTCATTGCTGCTCCGCTTCTATTGCTTGTAGCGTGATGATATATAGCCTATGGCCTTCCTCGATAAATATACTATCTAACACTGAAATTTTTTTCAAATCGGACCAGTAGTTCCTGAGATTAGCGCGTTCAAACAAACAAACTCTTCAGCTTTATAATATTAGTAGATTTAAAAACTTTATTGCACATAAAATAGTGTTCAAAGGCGAGTTTAATGCCGAATGGCATTCTCTACCAATTAACCTAAGGTCATACAGAAAGAAATAAAAGTGGTGCGGTTAAAAAGAAAGGACCAAATAAAATTATAACAAAAAAAATATACAATGAAGAAACTGCCGTGATAATACATATGCCTAAATATAAATAATTCACAAATATTCATATCAATATATTTATATACATACAAAACACGTAATTATATATGATATAATAGAGAAAAATAATGCAAAACGAAAGACCACACTATGGCAAAGAATGGAAAGCTTTAAAAAAAACCCTACAGTGTTGGCGAACTATCGATAGTTGGACTCATAGAATTATGACTTAAGCATAGAATCCGGGCTAAAATAGCGATTAAAAACGTACACCTGATGCTCTCACTCCTTCACGATTTTGCGTTGGCGAAAATGAGACCGCAAACTGAACATAGTTCTCATAATTAGCAGGTCGTCACATCTGTCAGTGGACTCAATACAATGTTATGTCATTGGATTTATTTAGCGTACGACTTAATTCAAAATCACATTTTGACGTGCATTCTTAAAGATTGTTAAAAACAGTTTGACACCTTGCTCACATGGCCGGATTATAGTACTGTCAGTGGTTTGGCGGCTCCTGATTATAAGAAAATTATTTTCTGTTTAATTTGCGCTCAGATAGTGATTTATCTTTATGTGTGCTCGTTCCTTATGAAGTGTTTTAGGTCATAAAAACATGTCTTGTGTAATTGACGGCTGTTATTCACATTCGGGAAGGAAAAAAAGCAGTGGTGAAAAGATTCACTTTCATTCGTGAGTTTTTGATTAATTTTATATCAAATAAATCAGGAAATGTGTGTAAACTACAATATAAATGTGTCTAACTTATAGTTGTACTTTTCAAATAAAAGCCAAAACAGTATTTGTCTACTTTTTCTCAAAAAATCCTTATTAAATTTTCTAGGTAAACATGTCAACTAGTGATTGGCTTCTACATATCTATATTTTAGTTAGGCTTTTCGGCGAAGCAACATCAGCAGATATATTAAGGTTTATAATAATATTACAGTTTTCCAAAATATGAAAAGATGAAATAAGAGTGGATAAGACGATTCGAGAGACCTGAATGGAACTGGAAGACCCACAGCAGGATCTGTTCTAAGCACTTCTGCCCCGATAATTACTTGCACAATGAATTTTCTTCTAAAAGGAGATTAAAATTTGATGCTGTACCTTCATTGAATGAAGGTACAGCATCAAATTTTAATCTCCTTATCCGAAACTGATTCAATTCGGTATTCTCCACCATCCGCAATAAAATACCAAACCTTATTTTTAAAAAGCGCACCTTATGTTATATGTCGTTTTATTGATCACTGTTGTTTATTTGCAATATTGTATTTTTAAATACACCGAAACCAATAAATATTAGGTCAATTTACAAAAGTGAGCAATGACGTCACATATCAATAATCTCATACGAAATATATGGAAACGTTCCTTTTACGTCATAAACTGTGAACCACTTTCTTTCTCATATTAATGACTGTGACTGTGACTTTTCACGTCTAATATTCCTCAGTGTCTAAAGACAAAAGCCAAGAATAAGTTTACTTGGGCTAAAACTTGACCGGCACAATTTCGGAAGGGAAGCTAGTAGGAGGATTCATTTGGGCTGGCGGCATCAGGCAAGTTACATCAGATCTTCACGTCGACGATTCAGCAACGCTTAAGGACAAAAGTCTTTGAGAAATACGTCCTACCCATACCAACATACGCAGATGAGACATGGACACTGACTGCGGATTGGTTCAGAAATTCAAAGTTACTCAACGAGCGATGGAGCGTGCTATGTTGGGAGACTCTTATACATAAAATCAGAAATGATGTTATCCGCAAAAGAACTAAAATTACCGGCATAGTTCGCCAGATTAGCGAACTGAAGTGGCAGTGGGTAATGATGTCGCAGAACCGATGGCCGTTGGAGCAGACGAGTTCTGGAGCGGAGACCGCGTCTTGGCAAGCGTAACGTAGGACGCCCTCCGGCCCGAATGGACCGACAACTTGCGAAAAGTCGCTGGTGGAGGCTGGACGAGAAAACGGAGGACCGGAATATCTGGCGCAAAATGAGACCAATGTCCAACAGTGGACTGCGATAGGTTGAATAGAGAGGGAAAAGTTTAATCACCTTTCTTGAAGAAGAACACCACCACGTCATTGCTCCTCACCTTTGGTGTCGCACCATCACCGATTCCGGAATTAAAAAGCTTCTGAAGGGTCTTAAGCACTGGCGTGCCCCCTACTTTCAAAAGCTCTGCGGTATATCCGTCGTAGCGGGGGTCTAATAACGCTTAAGCTGTTTCATAACCATCCTAACCTCGGCAAAAAAGCAAGTCATTAAAAAGTTACAATTTATCAATTATTGGTATTGATATTAATCAATTAAGTTCTATAATGAAATAAGACTACTCGCCTCAGCTTTTTCGAAGTCACACTGGATGAAAAAGGCGTTTTATTTCCAATTTATTTTGTATATTTTCTTAAAACGTGGTCGCTTGATGCAAGTAAAAGGAGCTTAATTGTTTATTTTTTCAATTGTAGCTGTCCATCATGAAAATGATATAGCTTTAAAGCAGCTAAGGCATCAATTAACATAGAGAAATAACTACGTAACTTTGAAATAATACACTGCTGCCCTGTATAGAGATCGACGAGAGAGTTTTCGTATACAGCGTCATTCCTCAGATCGCAGCTGCACCCGCCTGCTGACCGTGATCTGCGGGCGCCTATTTAGAACTATGCAAAAAAATGTAATGGTTCAGTAACATGCCTTACTCCGCGCTCCGGTTATCAGTCGTATTTCTATGGCCATGCACTTGTACTATTATTTATCCGCGGGCAAGTAAGGTAAATGATGAGTGGTCCATTAGCTCGGTTTGCCGCCCCCTGACCGTGCGCCCGGGGCACGTGCCCCCGTCTGCCCCCCCCTAGATCCGGCCCTGAGCCCAACTGAGACTCTTAGTCACTCTTAGTTTCATCACAAATTGTTATGGCCAAGTTAAATAGTTTGTCTAAGGAAACATATTCTTGCACAACTCGAGAGACGCCATCGAAGCTTACATAATAGTAATCCCCGTGAGAATTGAACCCACGACCTCCATATCGAAAACCTCAGGACATGAAGTATTTCAGCATTTTAGAACAGAAAATCTTTGATGCTCGAATCTAGCCCTATGTATTATAGCTCTGGTTTAACTTCTTAAAAAAAGCCCTTTTTCTAAAACTGAGGTGGCCACACTGACAAGGGCCCAGTGACAGCAAATGTCATCATTACAAACAAAATAGACATGTGCAAAATCGTTACTTCGCAGTCACCGTGACAGTCGTGACAGTGACTCAAAAGTAACGTCAAAAAATAATCGTACTTGTCACGCCAGTCACAGCGGTCACTCTCGGCACAATAAGTTTCCTAGATTACAAATTCCGTCCTTTCAGTATGAAAGTCATTGTCACCTTTGTCACTCTGATCACATACACGATTCAAAAGGTCGTCATTGCAATTGTTTGCTTTTTGTACTATGCAAGAAAAAACAGAGGCATAAGTTAATTCGTTCATACTTTTACAGGCTTATGTCTGCCGCATTTTATTTAAAATATTAAAATATTAAATAGACGTCAATTGATGCAAGTTTTTACTATCGTTAGCTTTTTCTCATACCATTTAGTGAAAGCTGATTTTATTTTATAAAAATCGATAATGTGCGTGTGTATTATTTGAATCCTCTATTTACAATGATTTAAAAGTAACATTATAATTACATTTTTTAAATCAACTACTTGCATGATAAGATGATAAACACTTGGGTACGATTGTAATTTCAATAGTTTAAAAATGTATTAAATAATTTATCTTATACATGAATATATTCATGACGCATTAAAATATAATCCGCCGTTTTAAATTGAACTTAGCTCTGGAATTATTATGCTGTCTTTTTCTATCGCATTATCTACTGTTGTCGTGTGAGTGCAGCCGACAAAGATGGCCGACCGAGCCATGGCATGTATGACTCACGCAACGACTGTAGTGACAACTGCGATCAACGCTCCCCGCGAGCCGGCGACGACCGTCACCACGTGACTGACGTGACTACTGTTGATCGGCGCTCCGCGGGCTAGGCGCGACTCGGCTAGACGACGTCACAACGTGACTTGACGACTACTGTGATCAGCGCTCCGAACGGAACGACCAACTTACTTAGAACGTTGTCCTCGGTGAAGATCACGGCGATCACTTTGTTAGGCGGATCACAGTGATTTTTTCACTGTGACGTTATTTATCATCCATCTCTAAAACAAAATAATTTATGTTTTGTCTAATTACATACAATACGCTTCATCTCCAATTACACGTGTTTTTAATAAAAAATTTGAACAAATCCAATAAAATAATGGTTCTTGAGCACAATATTACCTTGTCAGCTCTAAAGTTTTTGTGCGGTGAAAATGAAAACGTTTGTAGGTTATGTTTAGGTCTTACTAACGACCGTGATACTTCCATCGAAGACTATGTAACGATGGATAACACTTATTATAAAGAAACAGTAACAATGTTGAACATTTTCGAAGAACTTGGAGTAAGTGAAAAACCTTTCTTCTTGTTCAACCGTTTGGCTATGGCCCAGAATAAAAAGAAGATAACAATCGTTAACTATGAATTATTTTGTGACTGAATTCAAATAGTTTTTGATATATAAAAAAGAACCTTTTCTTGTTCATAATATCAAGCATACGTTCAAGAATAACAATATGCTTTCTCAAACAATTGTCTTGTTTTCAGGTATCAACTGATCTAACTTTACCAGAAAAGCTGTGTACCAGCTGTGTCACTACTGTCACAAATACCTATCTTTTCCAAAGATTGTGCACATACTCAAACAACAGTTGGACTGAAGTCTTAAACCAATTGAGCAGTAGTTTAGAACAGACAGAGAACTTAGGACCTAGTGTCAAAGCAACATATCTTCTAATTAATGAATCTAGCAATGTTTTATTCACAAGTCGAAAGAATCATTCAACAAAAAGCAAGAAGGATGTTTTAGCAAATATAAACAAAACTGTGATGAATAGATATAATTATAAAAAAAGTAAGAAGAAGAGTTCTTCTACTTGTTTCACATGTGGTAAACATTTCTCCTCAAATCTAATGCTACAAAGGCATAATTTCAGAATCCATAATAAAACTAGGAACGCCTGTCCACAATGCCCTAAGATATTTGCATCACCTATGCAACTGGAGGACCATGCTGAGAGAGTACATTATCCAAAGAAACTAAAATGTCCAAAATGTGATAAAATGTTTAGCACCCACAAAATGTTAAATTATCATGACAAATTTAACCACATTGCTTCCATTTGTAAACTTTGCTTTAATCAATTTCCATCAAAGAAAGTTTTACGAGCACATTTAGACAAACATGATGTTAACAATTGTCCAAAATGTGACAAGAGTTTCATAAACAAGCACACATATAAAGCTCATTTAAAACTTTGTGGGAATGTTGAAGAGAAAAAACCAAAATTCTTTTGTGATATATGCTTCAAGGGCTATGTGCGCAAGAATGGTATAAGATCTCATCTCAAAACTGATCATGGATTTGGCAATGTACTGTCATGTAAATGGTGTGGCAAAAAGTTTGATGCAAAAAGTAAACTGAAGAATCATGTAGTGAAACATACTAAAGAGCGCAATTATCACTGTGAACAATGTGGCAACAGATTTGTAACACAAGCTGCTTTGGTTTATCATGTAAGACTACATACAGGGGAAAGACCTTTTCCATGTGAGCTCTGTGATGAAAGTTTCCTCTCTGCTTCAAGAAGAATGGAACACAAAAGAAGAAAACACTTTGGCCCAACAAAACCTTGTCCAGTGTGCCCCATGAAGTTTGTTACAAGCAATCAGTTGCAAAAGCATGTACAGAGACATTACAACCCACACAGTAAATTGTATTGCCCAGACACAAATGAATCCCAGCAATTGGCTATAAATACTATCTTGGTTTTATAGCATGAATTAAATAAAACATCTTTTTGATACAAAATCAGCACTCATTTAATTTATTATCATATTTACAAGGCATATTCTCTATAATAAACAATATGATGATACACTCAACTTGTAAAGAATTGAGATGTTTATCACATTTGAAGCCAACTCAATATTGAATAAGAACTGGGAAGAAATATAAGATTTAAATGAATATAAATTAATCTTATATACAATTTCATTGTGATAAATACTTTGTTTTGTTCTCATATTTAATTTTCATATTTTCTTCACCTGGCATATCAGGAGTTCTGGCAACATAGAGTTTGCTTGTTGGATCATGATGCCTATTCATGTGTTGCTTCAAAAAGTGTGATGTAACAAATTTATGTGAACAAATTTCACACATCAAAGTTGGTCCCACATGTTTGAACTTAATATGCTCTGCCCTGGCTGAAGCATTAACAAACCTTTCACTACAAAATTTGCAGGAATAGGGTTTCTCCCCAGTGTGTCTACGAGTATGGTACAGTAAAGCTTCTTTAGATACAAATTTATTTGAACATATATCACATTTGAAGTTCTTCTCCCCTGTGTGTTTTATCATATGGGTCTTTAAATAACTAGGAGCAGTGAATTGTTTTCCACAAAACTTGCACTCATGAGGTTTAGCATTGCCGTGGGAAAACCTATGATGCACCCGTAATCCCCCTTTAGTGCTATACCCTTTTCCACATATGTCACAGAAAAGGGTCTTCACAATTTCATTTCGAATTGGATGCATTTCCAAACGATCCTCTAGACACAGCTTGACATGTTTTTGAAAAAACTCCTTAGTGGAATATGTTTTGCCACATTTCGGACATTCATTTTTAACAACATGTTTCAGTTCATGAGCTCTTAACTTATCCAAACCTTGACAAGAAATGCCACACTCCTTACAGACATATGTATAATGATTTTTTCCAATGTGCTCTTTTAATTCTTCTTCAGAGTCCATACGCAAGTTGCAATGAGGGCACAGATGTTGGTGGATTGTATTTAAATGGATTTCTAATTCCTCATTGGTAGAGAAGGTTTCCTGACATAGATTACATGTTTGTAAATTGTGGAAACCTATGTTGTGAGCTTTAAAATCGTCCATGCTGAAAAGTACTTCATCACAGTCAATACACTGAAACTGTTTTCTCTTTTTCCTGCCTTTCTGTTTAATTATCATAGTTTCCTTTTCCTCAACATTTTTGTTTACCAATATAATATCTGCCTCCTTTTCAGTTACAACAACATACATTGATTCATTATTCGAAGTATCAATGTCTACAGACAATATTTCCAGTAATTGGTTAAAAACTTTATTTATAACTTGGTTTGAATTTTTGAACATGTCAATAAATTTTACTACGTCCAAAGCCTTATCGACGCAGTTTAAACATACAGCATCTATTCCTGTTATTTCTTCAAACATCTGTAAAAAATAAATAAATTGAACAATAAACTAACTTAGCAACTTATATTGTTCAAAGTTCATCTTGTTAATTCTAGGAACTCTTACTTCTTCACTGCAAAGTGCTTTTTTTAAGAGTGTCGAAAGTGTTTCAAACACTGCTCCTGATGAATCTAAAGTGACAAAATCATTAAAACGAACGTATTGCTCCGTGATTTCCTTTAAACATAACCTACAATGGCTGAATCTATTCTCATTCACTACATTTGACACCAGCAAACTTAATTCACTTTCTTCTAACATATCGGAAATTTCTGCGTCCTTTACGTATTTGCTTTTATGCATTTAGATATAAATAAAATGTCAATATTAAGACACAAGTTTTATAAATAACCCGCGTATTTGAAATTTTTCGTTCAACAACGCACACTCCGTCAAGAAAGTGAAGCGGATGAAAACTTCAATAGAACGCCAGTATAGATTATAGAAACAGTTATTTCATGTAACTAATAGTTGATCGGCCCCTTGGGAGTCTCAGCGCAGCACCACAAATTCCCGGTCCGCCCCTGACTGGACTAATATTATGATTAACTAAAAGTAAAAAATTGTGCGATAGTGAAAGGATTTAGAACGTGGTTCGCGCTTCAGCCCTTTTCAATCTAACTACATACGAGTAGTAGATTTAAACACGTCTGGGGACACAGTAGTGCCAAGAGATGCGCAAGGGCTCTTTTTTCGTCGTTTTTTTGTACTCTCAAAGTTGATTTCCGATATACCAGATAGTCCATATTCTCAGTATATGATGTCGATACTCTTAATAAACTAATTAAACATACAACGTCTCAATTGAATAGTTCTAATATTTTTGTTATTGATCGTATTGTATCAAAATGTGTCAATTTTGTCAGTGACACACTGATGATCATCAAAATCTTTGGCTACTTTCTGAAGTGCTAGAATGCTAAAATTTGGTATGTTATATAAGTTTAGTATTCAACCGGCAAGAACCTACAATAATATTCTTACTTTACCATGACAATCGGTAGGGAAACGGCCGTATTTACTGATAATTGTCGTATAGATTCAGAAGCTTGGCTAGAGCCTCAACATGAGAACTGGTATTTTTTTACACGCAAACCTCATGTGGTTTACATAAATGTTTTTGGGGGATTGTTTTTACTTGGTATTCTTGTGATATGCCCCTGGAGGTCATTGACAAGAGTATGTATTTGGGACCGGCTGTGTCAAACAATCTCTCGCTCGTAAACAACAAGCACCCAGGTGCTAAGACAAAAGACCTTGTCTATTAGACATTTATCCTCAGCATATAACTTTACAGAGCTGAAACATGGACCTCCTACGTGAAACGAGAAACACGCCTCAGCATTTTTATATACGTTGCTCCCAAAATATCCTCGGTATGGGTATGGTCAGACAAGTCACCAACGAGCGTGTCTTTGAAACTACCAACTTATTGTAGTGTCACTGCTATGCTCAAGCATAAGCGACTAAAGTGCTAAGATCATGCATGTCCACTGTGTCAAGCGCGATATGATCAAGTTAAAAAACCGATCCCATAAGCTCGGAAAATCTGGCTGAAGACAGGTTAAATTGGATAAAATCTGAAGGACAGGCACAAATGCCACTTTAGGAGATGTGGGGTGTACGTAGTGTTATCCTAATTTGTACATTACTGGCTCCAATTTGAGGTTGTACTGTACGGGTAGGCTCGTACACCTATTTATGGGGATGTATAATGAACTGATGATGATATACTCAAAGGGTAAATTACTTGAAAAATACGAACTGCGAATAATGTTTTTTCTGCTGCTCTTATATTGACAAATGTTTTAACAAAAAAATGTAAACTTTATTTGTCTGTGGCCCTGACGGCATATATGTCACTCACTTTTATTTGTCAATGTCATTCTTTCATTTACCTTGTCATGCTGTATTTCTGTAATTAAATTGCATCTCCCCTTTTGTAAACAAAATATTACATCGCACTACATATTTATTTACATTAATAAATGAGACGGACAGGATATATATTATTCATACCCATTTAATGCAGATATCAATTCACTGGAAGAGAATACAGAAAAAAAGTTAAATTTTTAAAAGTAAAATAGTAAACGTTTCTATAATTACTTTATTATAAGTTACTTTCCTAGAACTTGCAAGTTCTTGAAGTGCTGCTGTTACTAACTAAGCAGAATGATTAATAAAATTTTATCCAAAATTATTCTTAAGTCAATATTGAAACCTACAGATATTTGCTGTTTATGCTTCATGTCTGTTGATGAGGACATTCAATACTCTATTAAAGATGAAATAATAATGAGCCACAATAATAGGTTGGAAGCAAGTAAAATATTATCATATATATTACTAGGTTCTGAAGTAAATGTATTAGAAAATTATATCACAACAGATGTGTTATGTAAGAATTGCTTTGCTACATCTTTTAAATGTTACACATTTATTAAACAATGTAAAGAAAACATGAAATGTATCATGGATGTGGTGGATAATATAGATAAATGCCTAGACAATGATAAAAAGAAATTAAACAATTTCAAAACAGTATATCTCACGATGACTGAAAACCATTCAGCCAATAAGTTATTTATGGATACTAAAGATGTATCTGGTGATAGTGGCAAAGCATTAAAGAGATTTCAGAAAATCAATCAAAAACAACAAAACCAAATAAAAAAAGCTTCTAAATATATGTTCCATTCGCATGACTCATATGACAGCATTGATTTTACAACAAATAAACAGGAGAAAAAAGACCAAAGAAAACCAAAAGATAATGTTGATACAATATCAAAAAATAAGATTTTGTTGGAAGAAATTAATCAAAGCACTGACACATCATATAAATGCAGAACATGTCTACGGGCTTTTCCTAGAATGCATAATTTAAAGAGACATTACCTAAGAGTGCATGCTCCAAAAGATTATCCCTGCAGTAAATGCAATAAAAGTTTTGGATCAATCAGTATATTGAAGGAGCATCAATTTGAAATACACAGTGGGACTGAAGCAGTATGCCAGGAATGTGGCAAAGTATATGCTCACATCAAATCATTAAAAATACATGAGCTAAGTCACAAATTATCCTTAAAATGTGATGCTTGTGGAAAAATATTCAATCGCAAAAATAACTTTAAAAAACATGTTACATCCAAAAGATGTGTACTTGGACTTAAAAGAAGCAATGTAGAAAAGAAGTATATTTGTGATCATTGCAATAAAAAGTACACTTGGAAAGCAACATTGCGTGTCCACATCCAGTTTGACCATGGTAATGGTCAGTGCCATATTTGTTCATGGTGTGGTAAGAAACTTAGTTCGCTGAGTAAATTAAAAGCCCATAGTGTAACACACACACACGAAAAAAAATTTAGCTGTAACATTTGTGGAGGTTGCTATGTGTCTAAAGAGTCCCTGCTTTATCATACCCGTATACACACAGGTGAGAAACCCTACAAATGTGATCTTTGTGATCAACAATTCTTGTCTATATCCCGCAGAACTGAACACATGAATCGTCATCATAGGGAGCCAGCATTAGAATGTGATATATGCCACTCAAAATTTAAAGGAAGAGCTTATTTGTTAAGGCATAAGAAACGACATTACAACCCAAACAGCAGATTGCATTACACTAAATTAACAGAATCATCAGAGAATAATTAGGTTACAATTGTAATATAGAAAATTAATAAACACATTCAATAATTAAAATAATTTTATTTATTACCAATACCAATCAGCATTATTAATGCCTAAAATTTTTTTTTTACCCAACATTTTTCCTAAAATATTTCGAAAAATGTCACTAGCTTCAGTGAATACTTGTCCTATATCCAATGGAAACTCATATAATGATTTATCTGTAATAAATACATGATAAAGTAGGCTTTAAAGGGGAACACATTGCATTAAAGTGTGAGATACATGCCTTCATAAATTGTTTGATTTATTATTGTATTATGAGTTAAATGAGACTTCTTGCACTGGAAACCTGGAATATAATTCTATTACCAGAAGTTAA
>PQWD01009323.1:0-48195 GCA_019425675.1 Leucinodes orbonalis
TAGAGCCTTCTAATGGTTATTGGTTACTGAAGCGTTCAGAATTTTGGAGCAAAAAAAAAAAAAAACTGGCTTTTTATTATATTTTAACACTTTTACCGCCAACGACGCCTTAGGACGCGAGACACATAGATTTTCTATTGTCTCTGGATTACGGGCGATCAATGAGTTAAGGTTTTCCAGTATTTATACAATTTGCTTTTCCTTTCAGCCTTGATAAATGCCAAAGCATAGCTTTAATGTCAGGATCTTTTTTTTAAATATTTCGGATTACAAGAAAATGATAAAACAACGATTTCACTCAGTGATATTAAGTTTGCAAAATCCTTCATTGAAAGTGACTTAAACTTAATTATTGGGGTATTTTATTAGGGTACAATAAATTTTTGAGATAATACTATTTTATTAAACTTTATGTAAGGAATGGTGTTAACAATTCTATTAATTCTAAGCTGTTTCTACCAATTGTTATTACATAATTCTATGTCGATTTTCAAATGTCATTGTAATGAACAAAAAACATTACATATTTTTAAATATGTACGTGAAGGTATTTGGAACTAATTACAAGAATAATGAAAGATAACATTTTGTAAAAAAATTAAATTGTTCTTACAATAACATATGCATTTTTCTTTTCAGTAAATATGGTACAATGTGAAGTCAATGTCATTGTGCATAATTATACTAATTAACGCATTTTATTAGTTCACTGAATGAATCATTAACTGTAAATTATTAATGAAAAGGATAGTTCAACCAAAAATCTTTACTAGTTATAAGTGTCAAGTCTTAGTAACGGTGAGTTTACATTTTTTTTTAATTTTAAAATCGACTTAAAATTTGTAACAAGACCACATGGGTAACTGCAGATTGGGGATAAACAAAAACAGTGTTGCCATTAAAAAAATCAAATTCAAGTGTTGCCATTTAATAATGTTTACCCCAATCCTAATTACCCCAGTGACTATGTTTATTAACCATAAGGCAACCATTGGTGTATAGATCTACTGGCTATTGATATGTTAGCATAGATCAAGGCAAATTGGACCGGCAAGGCGGTATTTGGTCCGAAACCCCTCAAAGATTAGGGGGCCTTGTCCAGCTGTGGACTTGAGGGATGTATTAGTAAATTCTATGTTTTACACTTTGGTAGTAAGGTAACTTGTGGGAAGGAGAGGGTTAAGTGTCTATGCTATCACATCAACGCTATCTGTTATGTAAACAAAACTATATCTAATATTATATATTCTGTCGTTTTGGCGAATCATACATACAATATGGTTCATTTTCATATATATTATATAATCGTTATTTAGTCCTACAAATATTTTCTGTGATAGTGATTTCTCATGCTCATTTAGGGCAACCAAAACATAAATTGTAAGTGTCAGAAAAATTATTAATATATAAAAAAAATACCGTTTATAAAAACACAATACTTGGTATATTTTCATATTTAAAAAAGACTAAGAATATTCAAAATATATCACGCACAATGGTCCACTGCACGGGCAAGTGCGGTAACCGAATCCCCTAACATAGAACATACTTAAAATATAAAACTCGGAAAGATTACAGCTTTTAAAATGTACGATTAACCAAAACGACTTGCGATAGTATAGCACTGAAAAAAAAAAAAGAATTTTTAATCTGGTACTCTATGTTAATATTTGACCAAATCATGTCCAATCTATAGAAACTATACATATTGCTTTATATATTGTGTAAGAGATTCTCTATGGTACGATGGGTAAGAGCACTATGGTTGAAGAAACTTAAATAAATGAAATGTTGCTTTGAATTAAATGTGTTTGACAACCTGTTTCACTACTCTTATATGATTCTGTGTTTAGAGTGAGCTAGTTTGTTTTTTTAAAGATTCTACATTTTCTAAATATGTATTTAGAAAATCTAGATCCATTTTACCATCTATAAAACCAAGCTCGCTTTCATGTATAAAGTTATCAACAACATTTAGTTCTCAGATGTTAACAATTTGACACAATTTAAAGAAGTTTTCAGAAAATATTTGCTAGTAATAATGCTTAATTTTGTAAAAGGAATTATACTCATTTGTTACTAAGTTAAAAGTCAAGACTACACATTTCACTTTTGGAATCAAAGTGACATAAGTAAAACGGTGTCTTTTTTGCGAAACATTTTTATGATGATTTTACGATATAATATGAAGATAAAAAACTGCAATATGAAAATATTATATAATAAACAATATATTTGTCTTCTATTGTGTACCCTTAAAAATTATATTTCCATAAAAACTTCACTTACCATAGCGCCCGCATCCTTGTTTGAATCCACATCCATTTTGTATCAGAGAGGTGTTAATTGGTATGTTACATTGGTGTTAAACTTACTTTCACTACAGTCTTAAGGGCACTGATCGGTTAACCCTCTCGCTTGATGCTGGGCATCTGCGGGGGAGGCTCCGCTAGTCCTTTCACCTGGAAATAATAACTTAATTAGAGACTTTGAATACTTCTTTGTGAGCCCGTGATGCTCAAGGTTGCCCCATGTGCTATGGACAGAGATATGTTAGGTTTTCCCCTAATAAATACCAATAAAATAGGTTTTTTCTTAAAAAATAAAATTCTTGGAATATATATATTATTATTAATAACTTTCTATAGTAATTATATTCATGCTATGGGGAGAGCTTAACATAATCCATAGTTTTACCGGCATCAAACAAGGCGGGACGTTTTTCTTCGAGCGTAAATCATACGCTCCAGAGGCCCGAAATTACTCCTTTTTTTTGCCCGAATTTTTAAAGGACGCTTGCTTCTCCGGAGTATCGAGAGTCTATCACAATATCAATAAGCATCAGGTGAATTGTCTGAACTCTCATTTGTCTACATATTAAATAAATATAAAAATGTTCACATTTATACACTTTGAGGGCGTCAGTAGCTCAATGGTGTGGACTGTTACTATCCTAGAGGGCGCAGGTTCAAATCTTACCAAGTACCAATGTGTTTTCGAAATTATATGTACATTATCCGACGCTCTTACGATGAAGGAAAACATCGTGAGGAAACCCGCGCACGCCTGAAGTGATTCATAGGTGCGTGAAGTCAGCCAATCCGCACTGGGCCCGCATTAACGGTAGGCCTGTGCCCCTCGGTGGGACGGGTTCCACCGAGGAGATGATCATGGTATACAAGTCATACATATTTTTAGCACTTGTTATTGTTTCAAAATTTACTTTGTCAAGGGCATAAGTGATTTTACTGGGTACATAATTATCATTTATTTGTCCATTTAATAATTAAATAAAAACCTGCCTTGAGCCTCGCAGCAGTCTTGAGGAAGGCGGGCAGCTGTTCCTGGGACACGTTCACCTCGCCCGCGTACATGAACTCCAGGATCGCTTGCAGATGCAAATACGACACATCCTTCAGGATTATGATGGGATGCTTGGATGGGTTTTCCTGGAAATAAATAAATATCCACTGACATTCACACAGCGCCATCTAGCCCCAAGTTAAGCGTGAAGTATTATGGGTGCTTAACAACGGATTAAAATACTTATATATATTTTTTTGTGAACCCATGGTGTAGCAGCCGACATCTCAACCGCTACACCAAATGGGTCACTAAAATTTTTGGTAGATAAATGAGTTGCTAACTATTCTGATGAAGGGTGATGTTTCTTAGAAAAGTTTTACCTAATTAGGTATCAAGGATATTTCAATATAAATTTAAAAGCAAACTAAAAGGAATTATGGAAGAACCAATTCTCCCACAAGAACTGACAATACTATTCAAAATTCACAGTAAAAATTATCTGAGTACACATAATTATAAAGCTTATATTAATGTTGGTTATACACACATTATACTCACTTCAAGTAAGCTTTTGAAGTACGGACTACACGCAGACAGAACCATTTTATGTGCTTTACATGTCTGTCCTTCACATGCAAGTGTTACCTGAAAAATATAAACAAAACCATTACAGTATAACCTTCATAAATTGATATAATGATTCTGACTCATGAGGCTGAAACTGGCAGAAACTTCTAGCAGAAAAAATGTGATGGCCAGGAACAAAAAGGACTTGGTCCCTGTTTTGAATAGAATATTTTACAATTATTTGAAATAATTGCATGATGTAGTCTAATGTTACAAATGAAAACAGCCTTTTTTTTGTACTAAGCTTTAGTCGTCCATGACAATCGCATTTTTTCTGCTACAATTTTAAGCCAGTTTTAGCCTCATTTCTGACTCTTGTGTAGTGGTCTGAACTATGGTAATACATTGCTGTGTGATCCAGGTGATGTGTAAATTATTTGCTGTGATTATTCCCAGTATGACAACCCATTTGGTGTAATAGTTGAGACATTGGCTACTACACCAAGGGTTCCAGGTTCCATCCCCAGGCAGAACAAACATTTGTGTGCATGAACATGGCTGTTTGTACTGGTATGGGTGTTTTCTATGTATAATATGTATGTACATATTTACAAAAAATATATATAAGTATATTTATCCATTATCCTTAACTTGGGGCTAGATGGCACTGTGTGAATGTCAGTGGATATATATTTATATATTCCTAGTTTGGTAAGGACTTTGCAGGGTGAATTACCTATTGGATGAAAGGAAATATGACATGCTTGGAGAGACCATTTTTCTGGTCTCAGCTACAATCTTAGGATGGTAGTTGTTAACACTAACTAATTACTTTCATCACTATGTGGGATGTTAAAGGCTGATGATGAATGGTTCTGAAGTCTACTACCACAAAAAAGGGTAGGTTACAAATATTTGAGAATGATTAAGCTAGATAGTATATAAGTTGGTTTGGCAAAGTTGTTTGCAGCATAACTGATGGTAATTGGAAATATGCACTATTACTGCTCTAATTCTAACATGGAATTTGAGTGTAGTGTTTAACTTATCATATACTACGTCAATGCCTCTTTCTCCCTTCATCCTTCCACTGCTTCCAATCATTCAGAACATATCTTTAGATAAACCTTTTGAAGAATGATATCTTTCAACTAATGAAAATTAATAACTTCAGACAATATTTACTTCATAAAATATTTATTTCTAAAAACTCAAACATGTAAAAACCGTTTTTTTTATAAAATAAGGTAGGTAAACCGAAATATTTAAATGTAAACATTGTAGGTTAAGTACTTACATCTGTAAAGCTTTTTTCGTCCCTCAAATGCCTGAACGATGTAACCATATTTGTTTGAAAGTCGTTCCATTTTAAAAAGAATTGCTGATCACCCATTGCAGATATTTTAGAGTCTGCAAAGATATTTAAATATGTAAATAAAGTGAAATTTAAATATAAAATAAATGATATAAGGATATGAGCGAAGTCTTGGGTGGTAAGCTTATAACAAAACATTTTATTAGACAAAAAATCTAATAGAAAAAGTGCAATTTTACGATACATACGTCACTATGAATGCATAAAACAAGCAAAGAATTTAACTGCTTAGTTACGAGATAAAACAAATAGTATAATACAAACCAAACTAACTAAAGCACAATTCCAAGGGCACCACGTAACGTTTCGAAACTATCACAAAACTTAAGCAATTGAAACTCAAAATAAAGACGCCGTCTAACATAAATTAGCGACTTCTTTCTATTTCTTCAAATTCCTTCATTCACTAGTCAGGGTTACCAGTAGGTAAAAAATATACCCTCATATAAAGCTTTGATGCTTGTCTTTTGAATAGTATGAATAATAATATAAATAAAATACATCACAACAAAACGAAAAAAGTTTTTGAAAGTTGTTTCTTGGTGTTACGAAATACATATTTATATTAGCTTATTGTATTCCATCATTACTGTACATACTGTACAACATAATTTGATAGTCTTGCTGCTATTGATTACCAATGATAATTTTTTTGTGGGATTAAATTTTTCTGAAGCGAGATCTATTATAAAATGTATCTCAACATAGTAGTTTTTTTTACTTTAATCAGTTTCAGGATCAGATATTAAATACTACAGGGAGAAACGGTACATAATGAATGCTATAATGATTAGTGGAAGCGGACAGCGAAGGTTAAGATCTAACAAATATGCATATAATTTAATATAGGTTACATTTATGCTAAACACAAGCTATAATTACAATCACAGCAAATTTTCCCATTCTTAGGGAAAGTTGTTTTGCGTGTGTCATCCCTGTGTGATCAGTAGATCAACCAAGCTTCAATTTATTTTAGATGCGTTCCAATAAAAAAAAATGAAATAAATAACTTGAGATATAACTTTAGCGTTTGCTTTTCCGGGTACTGAGAATAAAATTATGTAAATATAAAAACAAAAGTTATTATTCATTATTTGGATTATTAATTATTTATTTCAACTTGTTGGCTACGCCACCTAGTGGGGAGTAGAAATACTAATGAAAGCACAATACGGTTACGCCATCTAGCGAAAAAGAATGGGAAGGTTGCGGCTACCGTATTCAATAAAAATGAATTTAAATTGTCTTAATAATTGTTTAAGAATTAATTGTTTTAACTAGTTTGTTAATTCTTGGAATAATTTTGCCCCGAATAGAATAGTAACCACTCTACCATAGTAATACTATAACAATAATGTTTGAGAGCTATTTGCGCTCATCACTTGTCCGTTGAAGCCAATGATATTCTGTATATATAAATGTGCCATCGGTGTCTGAAAAACGAACCGCCAAAGAGAATTCAGTATCTAGGCTTTTGTTTAAGTAAATGTACACAATTCGAAATATATGTGTGTGCATTCACTGCATTCGGAACACTTTTTTTCGATTGTTTTGGGAGCATAACACGAATCTATACTTTTTTACATCATTGGCTCAGCTGTAAAGGCCATCAGAGATAAAAAACTGTAAGGAGGCATGATTTTAAAGCTTATTTTTCCCTTTCTTATTCATATTTGAAGATAAGACATTGTTACTTTTATTGCGACCCATTTGATGCAGCGGTGGAGACGTCGGCTGCAACACCAAGGGTTCCGGGTTTTATCCCCGGGCAGTACAAACATTTGTGTGCATGAACATGTCTGTTTATAATGGTCTGGGTGTTTTCTATGCATATAATCTATACATATAATATGTATGTATTTACAAAAAAAAAAGTATTTTTATCCGTTGTTTAGTACCCATAATACAGGCTTCACGGTTAACTTGGGGTTAGATGGCGCTGTGTGAATGTCAGTGGATATTTATTTATTATTATTATTTACATTGTAAAATTATTTCTTACATATTTAACATGAAGGTGGTCATGAAACAGGTTACTAATATAAAAAAATCAGCGTTTAAAAAAATTTAGCCATTGAATTAGGACATGAATGAAGTTAAAAAATCGACACAAGTAAAACATTCTTGTAATGGGGATATTTCTTTAAAAATCTTAATATAAAAAGTAAAAGTTTGTGATCATTGATGATTACATAGATTTTATCCTATATCTATGGTTGATTAAGCTATCCGACTAAATCCTCTTTTGTTTCTGGCAACTACAGATGCCCGCCATATGTAAAAGGTTAATGAATAAAAGATGATTTAATAGTATACCATAATGTATTTCACAAAGAAACGTTTTAAAAACGACACTCATTTTGCAAACAAAAAAATTGAAGGCAAAAGTGAATAGTAAACATCTTAAAATATGTATTTTACTATTAAAATCATGCATTTGATATTGGTAAAAATTACTTTATTTATATTACTATTAATTATCATTATACGTTATGTAGCAATAATTTTAACATTAAACACACGATCTCATAACGATTCAAAGGTCCAAAGCGGTGTGCCCACATTATTTTTTTTTTTTTATTACTTAATATTATGTTTAAAATATACCTACAATAATTAAGTACGAGATTTCTACTTATACATACGATTATGTAACACATTAAAAACCAAATATATTAAAAAGACACCAATATATTATTAACTCAACTATTTACCTACTGGCCGTATTAAATACTAGCAAATTATTAAATTAAAAAATGTAAATATAATTTTAATTACAATACCAAAACACATCGTTGTTTTGCATCTACCTATAATTGACATGAAGCAGGACTTTTAAATGAATACAAATCTAAGATACAATTACATTAACTTACTTTGGTATACATTTAGTTTTTATGATAAAACATTATTTTAATATTATGTATAGAACACACAGACATAATTATTTAGTCTTATGCGACATTAGATTAGGTATTTACTAATTTCATGTTTATAACATTTTTGTAAATGAGTTATAGCTCAAAACCGATTTATTGGTAAACAAATTTGGTTTTCTCATATACATATCAGCAATCTAAGTTGGCTAAATCAGTTGTAACTAAGTTCATGCATGTTTGGATTATGACTTTATTTAAGGACATACTTATAATATTATAAAAGTAGATTTATGGATAAAGAGTCACACATCTTAAAAAATACTATATTAATTTGCTTTGAATTATAAAGTATAATATTTTATATTTGGTTTGTCTAGTTCAGCGTAAAGTATATACAAAGCATGTTCGGACTTAGGTATATTCTAGCATATGTATGATTCGTCGATCCATCAATGGAGACTACAACCTTAACCTAATTAAACCTAAAAGAGTTTTAAACCCTCATTATAAACATAATATTGCTGCACCATTATAATTTTTAAAGTAACAAAAATATACATATCTTCAAAATAAAATAATTCGATAATAATTTTTTTTATGGTTTTCTAAATGGTAAACGGGTGTCCACCGAAAAGCAACGGAATGAAGTTAAATAAATATAGTAGTGATTTGTAAAAACCCCCCTCGCATTACACTTAGAATAAAATTAAGAGATCTTAACTTTTGCTAAAAACTATAGTCTTTGTAGTTAAAGAAATGCCATGAATTTGAGCAAATAAAAGTATACTTTTCACTATAAACTACATTACAACACTAAGTTTAATAGTATAATAGTCCAAAATGAAATGAAGAAAGTGAAGAGTTAGAATATAAATATGACGATTAAATATGTAAAATACGTACATTATTAAGCTAAACTATTATTCATTGGTAGGACAGTTCATGAGGTCTATGATCCTTAGATTTTTACAGACTTACAGTATTCAAACTAACACATACTGACGTTTTGGTATAAGCTTACTATCGATAAGAAAACTTTTAATATTGTGACTAGACAATTTTGGATTAACTTCGAAATTTTGGCTGATGTGTTCACCACAATTATTGTTGAGATGTGACAGTGAGTTCGGCTTAAAACATCGAAACAGTGCAAACACGACTAGATGGAAATGCATAAAATGGTTTCTGGCTAGCTTCAAGTTACGTGAATTTGGTGCTTACCATACGTAAAACTTACGAGTACAGTAAGTTACTAACGATATAAGTGATAGACACTACCTAAGAGTAATTAACATATGCTAAGATAAAAAACATGTTCCTTCCTTAAAACTGGCACTAAACAAAATTTCGTTGTCGACACCCACACTAAAAGCGATAACATTATGTTAAGGCAGAAAAAGGACGGTATTTTTATTTAAGGCATTTAAAGGCACCTAGGTAAAAATGTAGCCGTAAACTGACTTATTTATCTTACCATATTTACAATTAAAAGCATAGTATAGACACTTAATTTACAAAAGACATAAATAAATCAATAATTCGTTGTAAAATATCTGTCATTGGTTACTTAGTGCGTCTACTCGTTGATAGATGGCGTTGTACTAGCATTCGCTGTGGTTTGAGTCTGTGCCGGCAGTTTTAGTCCCCGCGGTGCCAGTATAAGTCTGGCTGGCGTCACGAAGACTAAAGCGTACTCTCATTTGTTGACTCCGAGAAATTTGGCGGCCTCGTCTGCTGACGACAGGAGTTTGTTGATGATCGTCTTGTCGGGAATGCCTAGTAGTTTTCCGATAAGATCGCCCCCGTTTTCCGCGTCGTTTTCGGTTTCCGAGGAATATTTGCGTGTGCTCATGTCCAGTTTTAGTTTCTTGTCGTAAGGTGCTGCGGGCGGCGAGTTGTTGTTGTTCACGTTGCTGGGTATCTCGTTGCCGGAGCCGTCGTCATCTTGGTACCGATATCTGGAGTAAGGATGATATTTTGATAAGTTTTTATCGCTTTTACAACTTCTATAGTCATAAACATTTATAATCATGCAATTCCTAATATTCATCATGTTCTTTAGCAATGTTATATGAGAGACTTCGTCTCGTAAAGCTTTGGTATGGCTCGTCTGTCTACTTTTCATAATAAAACATTTCATAGGGTTTAAATTTGATGCGAAATTAATTTATGACAAATTTTTAAGTTACTTTATTTTGTTAATCAGTATTTGTATTGTCAACTATCTATTCTTTACTGATATTTTTTTCAAAGTAGAAGATGACCTTTACAGCTTCACTTGGCAAGTGGCGAGCACAAATTGTTCTTAGCTGACAAGCCTTTGGACAAATAGGGTAACCTAAAACACTGTTTATAATTAATACTAACCCATTAACAGCGTTCTCCGGTGTAAGAGGAGGCGAGTGCTCCTCATCATCAGTGATTTCCTCCCTATGCTTCTTGCGGTGGCGAAGCATGCTATGCTTTAGTGTGAACCGCCGCCGACAGAGGTCGCAAGCGAACGGCCTCTCGCCAGAGTGCGTTCTCATATGTCGTCGCAAGTCTTCAGCTGACCAAAATCGACGTACGCAGAACACACAGACAACCTACGACAAAAATATAAACATTTAAATAAACTATTTTAAGATATAGTATTAAAAGACAGATATAAATATTCTGGGATGGTTTATAAATTTTATAATAACAGAAATAATGGTTTTGGCTAAGTAAATGAAAACTTGGTGAATAAGAACTGATAAAAGATATACTAAGCTTATCAGGTCAAAGAGCAAATGCTATTACGAAAATTGTGCTAAGAAATAGTTTAATCCTATTTCATGGGAGATATTTGTACATGTATTCCGTACATAAGATTACTCGATAATTTAACTCTAACCATCATTATTTATATCAATCATTAAGAAGACTTTCTGTAATAAAAGGTTACTTAGAAGAGAAAACAGATGAGTTATTGTACTCTTTAAAAGTATGTTGTAATTGTTTTTTTGTTGTGGTGTTCATGATAAAATAAAGAGTAATAAAATAATCAATTATTAAAATATTGTAATCACTCACCTTACGATTAGCGTGATCAGGGAATTTCCCCCTCTCATCATCATCGGCGCTCTCGCTTCTATCGCTTGCCGCGTCCAAGGCGCCTTTGCTGACCAACTGTTCGTACTCCGACGCGTGGCTCGACGCCAAGTGGCCTAAAGCCACGCCCCTTTCGCCAAAAGACGCTTCACACAAGTGGCACTTGAACACCAAACCCTCAGTCGAGTCTTCCTCAGGGTTTGGAGAATCAGGCGCGTCTCCAGTGTTATGCCGCGAGGACATGTGTTTTTTTAACGTCTCCATTGAAGAGAAAGTGCTGCTGGGGCATGAAGCACATTTGAAAGGTCTTTCCGGGACAGTTCTGGCTTCGTTGGCTGGTGGTGTTGGATCGATGGGCTCGGCTAGTACGGCTTTGGCTGAGCCACCGTGCTTTCTCAGCAAGTGGCGGTCGCAATTCGACTTGGTGGTGAAGAGGAGGGGACAGTGGGGACATTTGAACGGCTTCTGGCCGGTGTGGGTAAGCACGTGGCGACGGAGTGAGGACGACCACGGGAATTTCCTATGGCAGTACGGACAAGAGACGCGGTTCGGTGCCAGACTGTAGGCGGACTTTTTCTTCGGTGGTAGGTTTCCGGTGTCAGACTCCGACCTAGAAAAGAGGTGATATTTTAGTCTTGAGGATGAAGTTAGAACTCTTTGAATGGCTTTTATGTGCTTTGGAACATGGCAATACATCGATTTGAATATCTACAAAAATGCAATAGCTGATTTCAGCAGATATTAGGTTCTCTAAAATAGAAATAAACTCCTTCGTTTTAGTATACATTAGTTTCCACATATTTGCATAAATTGTTTTTTATATTGGAATTATTGTTACTCGTATAGCTTTAATATATATAAACAAATCATATGTACTACTTACTTGTTTTCATCGCTTCCAGAGTTATTGCCTTCGCTTGTAGACGCGACCAAACCTTCTTCATCTTCTTCTTCATCGCTGCGCGTTGGTACGACAGGGACTGGTTCGGTACCCGTCACCGGAATAGGATCAGTACCTGTTTCAGTCTTCTCAGTTGCAATTGGAACAGGTTTGTTGATCAGATTGCCAGCAATTTTAAGATCAAAGTCCTTGTGGAGTTCCTGTTGTCGAGTAGCTATGAGAATCTCAGCTGCAGCTCGATGAGCGGCAGTATGCTCCTCAGATTTGCCATCCTCAGGTTCCTCATCGATGACTAAAGTGTCGTCTTCATCTTCTTCATTGTCAGCAACTTCGTCAGAGTCTCTGCGAATCGGCGATCGTTCCGGTTGCTGTAAAGGCCGTTCTAGGTGTCGGGCTAGAAGAGCATACTTGACTCGATCAGCTAAAGCATCAGGCGTTGGGTACGGAGGGGGGGCCCTTGGCGCTGGTCTCCTCACACTCCAGTGTTGAGGATGCTGTTGTTTCACGTGCCTCTCCATATTGGAGCGCAATGTAAAACGTGCAGAGCATTGCGAGCAGGAAAATGGTCTTTCAGTACGATATCGCCGTTGCTTCTGTTTTGGCATGAGGATGCCGTTCTTGATCACCATTTTGACTGAATCGTTCGGTGAGACGAGGCTGTTGTTTATGATTGGCCTCGGAGATTCTGGTTGGGGTGACGGTGATGGTGAAGACGGACGAGGAACTAACGGTTTTTGGTCTTCTTCTTCCGGTTCCTGTTTCGTTGGAGACTCCTGCTCGTTTGGGACCAGCCTTCCACCAGACATGCTTAGACCGCGGATGATTTCTTTTTGAATACGCTGCTTTATTTCGGCAAGCTCCTGAGAGTCAGTTGGGTGAGGAAAAAAAGAGGGTTGGAGAAAGTAGGGGCTGATAGGAAATGTCGGCGGTATTGGTAGACCAGGAATACCTGGTACAGTACCGGCGTATAGTTGGGACAGTTGGCTTGCGTAGTAAGCTGGATCCATCTTGGAGAGAGTATTCTCAAAAATCCGTTGCTGAGCTAACAGAAGTCTCGTCTTTTCAAAAGTAGCAGCGGTGACTGCAGCCGAGTCCGGTTCGAATGATGGTCTCGGTGGGGCTTTAGGTTCATCGTTATCAGTATCACGTTTCTTCTTGCTTAGATCAAGTACGTCGCAGCTGTTGTTGTCACTTGTGCTGAGATCTACAGGGGCTTCCTCGTCATAAGTATCTGATTGAATTTCATTTTTGTACGGCATTTCGGGTGGTCTGTATTCTGGTATTTGAGTAAGTTGACCAATACCTTTAACTTTAATCCTTGGCATTGGTTGTTCGGTTTCTCTTGGAGCCAGATTAGGCGGTTCTGGCATTTGCACGGGCTTTGTGGTAAGAGATGCTACGGGATGTCTGTCAGTTACAAAACTAGGAGCGAAATGGGTCAGAGGTGTGTCTCTGCCTGTGTTTTCGTTGCGTCTTTCTACTTCGGGGGTGTGGAATGCAAGCGACCGCTTCACGTCATCTCTAGCCAATTTGGTATTGACCTCGTCGTTGTTAGGGTCTTCAGATGGATGATAGATAATAGAACGCTTTACGTCCTCTCTGGTGACTTTTGCGTGTCTATTTCGTAGATGTCTTTCACAGTTAGCTTTGGTAGTAAATGCGTAGTTACAGACAGCGCACTCGTAAGGCCTGTCACCATTGTGAGTGCGCATATGTCTCACTAATGCTGCTTTATCAAGAGAAGCATGGGGGCACATATTGCACTGGTATGGCCCGGGTCCTGTACCGCTAAGATGAACACGGTTATGTCCCTTCAGAGCACGAAGATTCGGGAATTTAGCAGGACACAGTCGGCAAGGGAATTCACCACGCAATTTCATGCGCCGGAACTCGGCAGCGAAGTTATCCTGAGTTTCCTCATGTTCTCTTTCTTTGCCAATTGTATCGGGTGGTGTTAGAACGGTGTTCTCCAATGCAACTCTTGTTCCAGTCAATCTTTCCAAAAGACTCCCAGCCGAGGTGACGTTAAGAATTGATTGTATGTCTGCCAAGTCGCGAGCGGCATCGATGTGTCTAATGCCATTGGTAGTTAAATGTCCATCTTCGAATTTCGGTGTGAACCTATCCATAGGGGGTGTCAAGGTTCCAGGGATACCGAAAGATCTATTTCTGAGATCAAGCTTTGCAAAGAAGTCCTCTCTTCTATCTCTTTCAGGACTGGGTAGTCTGGTGGTACCTGTGCATGTTTTCCTATGGATGTCCAACACTTGGCCACATGGGAAGTCACGTGAGCACATGTCACACCTGTATCGCTGTTCGGTGACCGAAATATGAGGGTTCCTTTCGCAGATACCGCGTACTATATCTGGGAACTTCTTGGTGGAGAAGTCTACGAGGGTATTGTCGTCGTAGCCAGTCCTAGAGTCATCGCCGTGAGCTGTGAAGCGATGAAGGTCAAACGCGTTGACGGAGTCGAACCGAAGTCGACATTTAGGGCATTCAAATCTTGTAGTCCTCTTATCCATTGGTATTGGAGAAGGTGACGTGGACGCTGCCCTTTTACGCGCCCTTCTGGAATCCTCCTCCTCGCTCCTGTCTGAGCGGTTGTCGCTGTCTATACTGGTTGTTCTTGTCACTCTAACCTCTTGTTTCCCGGACATTTTTTCCATTTCTTCGCCAGCTTCAACTTTGGCTTCCGTGATAACCTCCTCCGTTTTGATTTCTGCAACAACAAAGAATTTGTTACAATTGATTGTGGATGTTTGAATAACGTAGGGCGCTTTCATTTTACATTTCCAAGAAAACCCGACAATAGATGACTAAGGCGGTTCGCTTGTGTCAGGTTTTATTAGAATAACATAATGGGATGGCGCTCATTGTCGATCCTGTAGTTACTTAGCTAATAGAATTTATTCGGAGCTTATCAGGAACGTCAATAAGAACATATTATTTCCATTTCAATTATATTTCGCTGATACATTTCAGTTCATTTGTCTGTAACGCTTTGTCACGTCCTATTAAAAAAATGACGGCCGATTGTATTTAGCTTTCTTCAATTTTATTGCAAAAGTAATCTTAACAATTGATATTTGTAATCTTTTTATAAAAGCGCATTGTTGATTCGTCCGTAGGTTTCTTTGTACATACATCAAGGAATCCCTAATATCCCAGGCGAGACAGTAACATAAAGATGACTCAAGTACAACCTTTGTCTCAAAGCTACCATTTGGTAGCATTGTAAAATTCAACCTTAACGTTAGGCAGCAAGGTTGAGTATCCAAGGATCGTTATTGTGGAGGTATGGGCGTAAAAATCAATACATAGCTGACGCCAGACCGCGGCGGTGGATATCTACATATACAGTAGATATAAACTAGTTGATTATACGGTAAGTCAGGGAATGCACGAGTTGCGGTCACTATTACTTTTTAAATAACTAAAGAGACAAGTCTCTTTTTTATTAAAGTCAAGACACTAGGCTTTGAAATATACAATGTATGCTCTTATAATGGTTGGAAATTATTTTTACTATGAGTACATTGTACGCAATGAAATAGTCATATACATATTGCGTCTAGAAAAAATACCTTTTGAATACATGAACAAAGATTGTTGCGCAATTGTAAAAGCATAAATAGAAAGACGTAGGTTAATAAATATACTTGGTTAAACACTGAAGGGAAAACACCGTGAGGAAATCTGCGTACGCCCCACGTAGAAATTCAAAGGTTGTGTGTGAAGTCAGCCAATCCGCCCTGTGCCCGCGTGGACGACTAAGGCCTATATCTACCGTTATCATACGAGTTTATAAAATTGCAAGTTTTCGTCTAATTATTACGTTATTGAATTACAACTTTCGTCGAAAACTACGCACTAAGATGACCTATAATGACTAAGTGCGGCGATCTCTTGACGTACTACTGAGTCACAATTGTAGATATCACACGGTCCATTGTGTCCATCGGGAATTACTGCATAAATATTTGGTTTTAATGAATTAACACATCTCTATTTATTATGATCTTTGATTGTATTTTATGCAAGACCAATTTCAGTTTAACACCTGATTTGTTTTTTTTTATAACAATAATAATAATTCATTCATTCATAAACATAGGTACATTAACATGTTATTTCTTATGAGATTGAATCTCTATGTTTCACCACTTTAGTATATGAAAAAGTCTTACTTTTACATATTTAATACATTAAAAAATTTTCATTACTTTTATCACAATTTACAATAAAAATGACCAATTTGATGTCAATTTTAATGTCAATTTTAATTGAACATCAAGGTGAAAGCACAGATTATATACATATATATATGATATGTGCTTTCTATACTATGTGAAAGTAAATAAACATTTGTACGGCGACCCATCTGGTGTGATGGTTGGGAAGTTGGCATCGTCGATCGCTGTTCACTAAGAAAGACCCCCCGCTACACAGTTATACTCGTACATACCATGGTATGGTACCCATCCCATAAGTCCCATATATTAATTACATATTCTAAAAATTTTAAAGCTAACCTAATTCGTGTGTTAAAACGTGTCTTCTTACAAAATAGCGATTCAGATATTTGCATCCGGTATTTATTGAAGCTCCCATTACGTTTCTTGTTAATGTATTCAATTTATGTTGTTTGAAGGGATATTCCTTTCATAAATGTGACTACAAAGTAAAGAGAAACCACTTAGTAATTTTACTCGATACTGAGTCGTCTAGGTGTAGTGTGGTCCACCGCAGTGCCAGATATCATCTCGTGAAATCAAAGTGCAATGCACTTTTGTGTTTTGGGATGAGGGCACTGTAGCTAGTGAAATTACCGGGTATAAGAGACTAACGTCTGTTGTCTGTTGTCGCATTGCGGCATTGATGTAGAACAATAACTGTTTATAAGTTGTTGGTCTCCTTTAATGCCACTCTGCCATAGTCAGGCGTATCACTTACCATCAGGTGACCGTCCTGTACACTTTGTAACAAAAAAGAGTGTATCGGTATTTTTTTTGTTAGCGATCCGTAAATTTTAGAGTAATCTGGTAGTACATTTAATCTTGTAAATTACTGAATATTTTTTATAATTACATAGTTCACATGAATTTGCTTAGCTGCTTCAAAATTTGATGTACCTTTTTAGATAATATCTATATAGCTAGTGTCGTTAAGAGGCCTTATAATAGGGGGTAAGCCTACGCTTCGTCTCCCGTTACGTAGACCAACTCAGTATTCTAGGCACTATATGCCCTGCCCACTGCCACTTCAACTAGTTAATCCTGTGGGCTATGTCGGTCACTCTGGTTCCCATACGTATATGCTCATTTCTGATCTTTTCGCCTAGGGAAACCTAACATAGCTCTCTGTATAGCAACCTTGCGCCTATTTCAAACACCCTTATTGAACAACCATATTTCGCTACCGTAAATCGTAACTGGCAACACTGCTTATGCTTGACATGTAACGACTACAAGATGGATTGCTCTGTAGCGTTGTATGTTGGTATTAAGTGTATTTTTTAACTGCATTGGTTGTGACATAAACAACCGGCTTCTCGATATTCGTGACGAGCTGAAAGCGGCTCCCTAACAGGCCCAGAGCAACTGGAACGTATCCATATTCTTAGCAATACGAATATAATCGGTCCACGCAATCTCTTTGGCAACATAACGCGTGGTTAGCGTTGCGCGCTCGTTGCGCAACCGTTGCGAATTGTTTTAAAAATTATAATTGTTTAATATAAAATAGGGTTAATTACCAAATTTAGGGTGAATTAATCAGTGTACAATGTGTAGTGTTGTAATAGCCCTTGATGTTTTGGGTTAAGATTTTAATATTTGTAAGTCAAGCAAAGGATGTTTAGCGTCGTGAAAAAAGTATTGTCATAATATTTCATTTGAATGTCCTAATGACGTGGATATTTAGTTCATTATTTTTTTTCAAATAATGAATACTAGACTGTGCCGGTTTTATGCCAACTGTGCTGTATGTAAATTAAATTTTACAATATAAAGCTTTCATTTTATTTACTACATATTCTATTGAATATAACATACTTAGTTACGTTTAAGCCCTTTTATTTTTTTGGAAAAGTTACCCCTGACACGAGTTGTTATTTTTCAATTTCTACAATATTTCAGCAAAACTGTTAAGTACCTACATCTATAACAAGTCTCAATGGATATATTTAAAGTATATAAGAAAATGCAAATTGAACAAATATATCGGGCGTTTGAAGTCGCATTGCACTAATTCTGAGAACATTTCTCAAAATGCGATTTAGGCGTAAACGAGCCGGTATTTTGTTCCGATGACTTTGCGCTTCCATTGTTACATTAAGTGATAGAGCTTTTGACTTTAAACTGCTTATTTGTATATAATCTTTTACTGGGAAAGTAAAACGACATTATATTTTCGGAAGTCGGACTATTCTGTTTGAAATTGATGGCAAAATATTTTGAAACTGTCAGATTGCGCCTTTTTAAACCATCACTTTTATGGGATAAAAAATATAATGAAATACATATATAAACCATTACTATACTAATTCAATAAATGTCAGTAGCCAACGGAAATTTAGTAAACCAGTATAATGAGTAATGTAAATAATTTATTGAGTCGTGGAAGGAACTTCTAATATGAGGATAATATAATTATTCTTAAATTTAATGCCACAACAATTTTAACGGAGCGTGACAGGGTTCCTCATCGATAGTAAAGATTTCTATGATTATCAGTACAGCCTAGAACTGCCACTGCTGAACGAAGGCTTCCCGTAATGATTTCCGCGCGGACCCATCCCTTGCAGTTGACATCCATCTGCTATCCGCCAAGTCCATGTGGTTAGGGGTCAGCTTACGCTTCGTTTCTCATTACGCGTACGCCACTCTAGAACCTTTCCGCCCCATTAGCTATGGGTTCTACGCCTACTGCCCACTGCCACTTCGACTAATTAAATATTAAAGGTAAGGTGGTGCTACTGAGAGAGCTATGTTACACATTCTATGCTAAACGTTTTGTCCCTAAGCTAAGCTCTCTACGACACCAGCGAGTAGTGAGTAATTGCGTATTCTTATCTACCGTCCGGCACCAGATATTAAGTACAAACAGATACATAGAAAGTTTTTATTCGCCACATCGATTTTTAAGGGATTAAGATAATATCAGAAGTGTTGATGAAAAACTCACTAGCCGAGGTTCACTCAAGTTCAAATACGGAAAAAGGTGTCATAGAATCGCTTCGTGACTTCCTCCTTCCGCTTCTACGGAATTTTAAATCGGCCATCCCGAATGCGCGTGCGCATCATTCCAAAACGCACCCTATACCGTTGGGTTAGGGCGCACCGCGACAATGGGCGTGTAACGGCAATCGTATATTACAAGCGTTTTGATTGATATGGTGTGGATGTCGTGGTCCGCTGCTTCTTCCACACTCCAATAGGCCTCAACGGGACACAATTACACTGCGTTGGACCACCAAGCCGTCATTTATGGTGTCCGATACGCTATTACATGGACAATTTGCAGTGGAAATTGCCCCTCGAATGAGAACCTTATGCGATTGTGATAAGAAAGTTTAAAGGGGAAAACGGTCAAGTTAAAACGGGCGACCGATCCGTGTTGTGCACCCGATCATTTCGTACGCAAACGGACTGTTTCGCATCTCTGGGGAAATTTAATTGCGCGTTTCGTTTTGTCGCAGAGGTTGTTGTACAAATTGACGGTGTTGGGCGTGGCATTTGGATTTGATCTCGAAGAAAGTTGCGTTGTCAATTTGATAATTATATGTAATTCGACAAGTCCAAAATGCACTACCTATCTTTACGTCTCTAGAGAGATTGCTACTTGTTTGATGTATTTGATTGACTATAAACCACGTCATGCGTCAGCCTTAAAACGATTATGAATCTCTCGATATCTTATTCAAGTTAATTTATATGAGAACACAGAAATCAGTGATTTTTGAGTGCGCTTTTGATAACTGAAAGATTTTCAAACTATCTTTCGTGTAGTAAGTAAGAAAATTGAGTGATTCTAGTATTAGACGCATCACACATCGGATACCACCCTTGTCCGGTGAAAGTGTGACCGCCAAAAGCGAAAAGTCCATCCGAAAGCAGTTGCACAGTTTAGCACACATTATTTTGTTTTAATGTAATGTTACTTAATGATAAAAAAATGTATACCAAGACAACAAGGACGTATGAGCAGTTTGAAAACCGATTCTACGTTAAGTCAAATACATAAACCATACTTCTTATAGGACGATCGAATACCAACTTTTCAAAGTGACCTATACCAGAGAAGTTGCGTAAACGATCATCAACCAGTACAAATGTGAAAGAATCCACATAACTTATACGCAGGATTCTAATTCTGTGGAAGTGTTGACCGGCATCACGCATGCAAGGCATGGACGCGCCTTCCGCGACGGTTAACGGTTAGCTATGATGTTTATGAGCGAGGTGCCATTGAATATAGTAACATACAATTTTATATTTGTCCTACTCTCGGCCGCAACGCGTGGAGTTATTACACGGCTGGTTTGATGGCGCGCTTTTGATCAAAGATCGTCTCATCATCTCGATCTTTTCATCAGCATAATGGGAATGGGATGATTAGGACATAACACACCACGGGCAAAATTGGGTATTTGACACCACTAATCGTTGACGCACTTTTTATGAACTGTCAAAAAGGAACGTTTCCATATACTTTGTATGAGATTATTGATATGTGACGTCATTTCTCACTACCATCAATTGACCTAATATTTTTTGGTTTCAGTGTATTTAAAAAAAACAATATTGCAATTAAACAATAGTGCTCAATGAAACGACATATAAAATAAGGTGCGCTTTTATAAAAATAAGGTTTGGTAAAATACCGAATTCGGATTGGTGGGTATTACGACTACCACCCTAAAGCAGTTATTACACCTTGTGATCTGCAGGCATGCGATTTGTAGTAATGGTGGGGCTACACTACAGTTTATGCTATTAATTAGCGCGGTGTTGGGCTTTAACGCCACCACATAAACGCGATTATTTTTCAACGGCGTTAATAGTAATTCTTACTATGGCTATTTTTGTTGTGCTTACTCATTTCAATTATTATTATAACATAAAAACAACGAAACCAGCACTATCTGACTAAGGATGTTCTTTTACGTACATTTTTTTTAAATAACTCTGGTAACCCTGGTAATAGAACCTTGCAAATTGTCCACTCATTTTCTTCACGCAACTGGGGTCAAAAGCCTAACTGAGCAGACTTGTACAAAAATGTCAAGTACTAATATACTTGAAAATTGCTTACTGATGCAAATGAACAGTAATCCGAGCTAGTCTACGATTAAAGTAAACAGACTGATTATGAATGAAATTCACAATAAACATACCTAACCGTGTTACATGAACGTTTCATTTGACCTTCAATGTCAGCATTGGTTGCAGATTAAGTATTTTATAACTATTTATATAACTTCCACACACACATACACGGACGCACACACATTTCATGCTAAGTTTGTAACAAGTTTAAAAAATATATACATTTAGAAATCTAGGCAAGAAGCGAGTCATTCCCAATTCTATTTCATAACTTCTGGGAAGACTCCATCACAATATTTTTGTAAAACTTTACCTCGAAATAATGACGGCGCTGTGTGGATGTAACAAAGCCTCGAAAACGTAGACCTTAGTTTCAGCTGATTGTTTTATGTGAAAATTCTAACAAATATCAATTACTAGAGAATGGAAGCCCTTAGTAACAGTAGCAGCCCAAAAATGCAACCGATCCGTCGATAGCTTTCTCTCCAGCGGAAAAGTGTTCCAATTAAATGGAAGAGGGCACGTATAGTCGGCAACAAAAGCGCTTCAATAATTTTCATAATAAGGAAAACCCATAAGTACAGACATGGGTTGTGATCATGATAAGTGTGAAGGTTTTTGTTATACATATTAAGTCAAAACACAACAATAAATTGACAGGGAGAGCAACAAATCAGTTTTCACTTTTGTTGTTAATAGTACCTAACTATATGTGAAAAATAAAAAGGAGGAAAATACAAAGTATACCTTCGGTAACATTTTGTTACAGACTGTATCCCGGTAAAACTTTGTCGTCGATAGTACCGAGATGTGATTACTGAATATTAAAATGCAGGGCTGTGAGATGGCCCGTTGAAGTATGGTGTGCGGCGCGTGCGCAGGTTAACAATCGCGTAGCTGTCTCCCGATCAAACGAAAGGTTTCTTATTGTATATATATGGTCAAACACTTACATATACAAGACGTACTCTTATAAATGAATTGTATGATTGGAATTGATTTTCAGTAGTACGAGTATAATGCATTGCGTAGTGTTGACGATCCATGTAATGTAAGGGTTGATAAGTCAGCCATTACTAGTATTTTTAGGTGTCCCGATTTTCAGGAAGCTGGGGACGTGTCCCGATTTGTACCTGTTTGCGACGCTAAATATCTCGATAAATAATAAAATGAAAAAAAAAAATTTTTTTTAATATACGCTATGTAGTTTTTTACTAATAACATCACTGGCAAATTCAAAATGGCACAGCGCCACAACATATTTTTGTTAACAGTCCCGATCTGAAACCTTTTATAAAAAATAAGGTCGAAAAATCAGGATTTAATACCGATTTTTCAACATCATTTTTTAAATTGGTGAATTTTAACAAATAGGACCACGACACAAGTCATCAGAATTATGAATCGTGATGTAATAGTTCTCTATCTGTAAGTGCACCATAGTGATGCAATGGTCAACTTTACCCGCCCGTGGATTTAGAGCAAGAGCAAGTCCTTCGAGAGTATTAACAAAGTGTACACGACCGATTACGGTGTCACCCCAAGGCGGGTAACGGTATCTGATAACCAGTTCCGGTCCCAATTGACACAAACGATCAGCCGAAATGACATATTTGGAGAATCGGAGAGATAACAGCGCAAGAATACGGAACGAGGTGATAACTTACAATGGAAAATAGACGGTAATGATGTGACGAGGAAACGCGTTGGATTGCTCACCGGTACATTGAGTTAGTAATACAGAAAACGTACAAAATGGATATTCCAAAGAGTAGTACATTTTTCAAAATTTGTTTATGACTAAAAAAGAGCGTCGGTGGCTCAATGGTGTGAACTGTTGCCTTAAAGGGCGCAGGTTCAAATCCCGCCACGTAACGTGTTTTCGAATTATTGAAATTATATGTACGTTATCCGTCGCTCTGACGGCGAAGGATAACATCGCGAGGCAGCGCGCACAGGTTTGAATCTCTTGATTCAAAGGCTGTGCGTGATGTCGACCAATCCGGACTGAGCCTGCGTGGACGAGTAAGTTACAAATGTGCAAGCAGAAAACATTTAATTTTCAATCGTTACCAAAATGACTTCAAAAAATGTACTCCTTTGAATTTTTACATAGATTTTTTCCAATAAATCATTAGAATTTTAGATTGCAACATAATAGAACATCTCCAGATCAACAGTCACAATATATTTTAATCTTAAACCCGAACGGTATAAAGATTACCGTTATAAAGTACTATGACAAAGTTAGGCAATTAGACAACAATACTTAAAGCCCATAAAGGACCCGTTACACAGATAAGTAATGACGTAAGTACTGAGGTAACCGATCCTTATGCGGATTCTTGGAAAGTTATCACCACTATCAATACAGGTTGAATCACCTGAATGAATGGAAAGATGATTCCGGAGTTACCTCGAAAGACAATATGAAATCCATATCTTGACAATCCATTTGGTGTAGCGGTTGACACGTCGACTACCACACCACGGGTTCCGGGTTCGATCCCCGGGTAGTACAAACATTTGTGTGCATGAACATGTCTGATTGTAATGGTCTGGGTATTCTTTATGTATAATATGTATTTAGCAAAAAAAACTTTTTAGTAAACATAATACAGGCATCATGCTTAACTTGGGGCTAGATGGCGCTGTGTGAATGTCAGTGGATATTTATTTATTATTATTATCTATATCTATAGATGCATAAGGCGGTCAATTTTATTCCGGGGTACTAACTTGGCCAAAAGTTTAAAACGACAAAAAAACTTATAAAAAGAGAACATAAGTTGTGATAACTTGGATTGTAGTAAGTGTGAGTTATACAATAATGTAAAAAAATAAATTCAGATCCCATCACTAAATAATTACAGAAATTCCTAATCATATAATAATCTATATAACCCAGGTTTTGTTTCCTATCTAATTCATTAGCGACATAGCTTACATTCAAGTGATTCCCCTCTACACTCAATCTGAAGATAGCTAAGATACGTTTACGCAATTGATAGATATCGGAATTAATTATATACATTAAGTAATCTTATATTACTAGTTTTGTTACTAACAGTTATTCTCATTGATTAACTTTATCCTACGTATAACGATGTTAAAATCTGGTATTAAATGAAGGCTTAAAATAATCACTTAAAACTTCAAAAGCATTGACGATACAATCAGCAAGATAATTTTATTGTAATTATATAATCAATCATATTTGATTCATCACCAGCTCATTAAACGTCCCCACCAAGGGGCAATAGCCTACCCGTAGAGGGTGAATAGGCGTTAGTCTTAATCGCGGGCCCAGTGCGGGTTGGACAACTTCACGCACAACCTTTGAATCTCTTCGCAGGCGTGCACAGGTTTCCTCACGATGTTTTCCTTCACCGTAAGAGCGTTGGATAACGTACATATAATTTCGAAAATTCGAAATCACAGTGGTACGTGGCGGGATTTGAACCTCAGCCCTCCCGGTAGGAGGGCGACAGTCCACACTATAGAGCCACCGACGCTCTATTATTTGATTAATTTCAAATATCTAAATGTAATTTTAAATTTAAATTTAGAACGTTTTAGATCTAATTTGAATTAAAAACCATTTTTTTTTTATTTAACCGTTACACCGTCATGAGAAGTTTCCTACCACAACACAGGTAGAGCGTCTTCCGATACGAGATGTGTGTACACAAGTGTACGGACACTAAAGGATGTGGTTTTTCTCTCGAGAGATACAAAACATGTCGCAGGCTGAACAAACCAAATTCCGGCGGCTGTTAATGAGGCTCTCTAATGAGTTATTTTGATATGTTTGTTATGAAACCTTTGTAACGGCTTCTTGGGATTATGTTTTTGAGACATTTAATGCGTACATCTACTAAAACTCGTTACGTTTAGTAATGTTAAATTATTATCGAAATGACGTTGTAATAATCTAATGAGTTTCAAGTAGCTGATAGTTTCATTAAGATAGTTTACATCAGAGCGTCGGCGGCTCAGAGGTGTGAGCTTTTCTCGTCCAGCTTCCACCTGCGACCTTTCGCAAAACGTCGGTCCATCGGGCCGGAGGGCGTTCCACGCTACGCTTTCCAAATGCGTTTTCGAATTATCGAAATTATATGTACATTTCCCGACGCTCTTACGGTGAAGGAAAACATCGTGAGGAAACCTTCGGCACGCCTGCGAAGAGATTCGAAGGTTGTGTGTAAAGTCGTCCAATCCGTACTGGGCCCGCGTGTACGACTAAGGCCTAATCATCCTATACGGGAAGATTCGTGCCCCTTTAATGAGCTGATGATGATGAGCTCACAGTTTTATCTTTCAAATTTTTGCCAAACTATGATTTGTATTTATGGCATTTTATTTTTAGGAGTACATATGTTTGATTAAAATAAACGATACATATTAGCCAGTAATTAGATATCGGGCAAATTGAATTCATATCGACTTGGATTACATGATTAAGTAAGTAAGTATATAGAGTTATTTTCTACATACCTACGAGCATATTTGTCTTATTATAATGGAAAAAATATCAAATTATCATTACTCTGCATTGCCCGCATTACATACACGAGTTAACATACGTTTTATGCGCAACCATAAACTAGAATATTACAAAGATTATCGTTTGAAATATTTAAAAAATCCACGTGTTCAAGGCTAGTATTTAGTTGGTATGTGGTATTAGAATGCAGGATGGTCAGTCGTAAACACTATCAGCTGTTTCTAAAACGGTGCAATGAAACGCGAGGGTAGTCGTATAAATGCTCGGGCGTCGTGTTCGGCGCGTGCGCAGGTATCAGGGTCGAATTTCGGGCAGGGTTGCCAATTTTGAAAAATACTTGTTTTTCTAGCGTTTTAGCATAGTTGATAAATCAGTGCTAATGGTTTATAATAGGCATGATGACTGGGTCCTGAAATCGTACGAACAATTTCATATTATTAACTAATCTGGGTTAAATATAACGATGTGCTTACTCTCAGCTCGAAAACTCATGTTTTATGAATTTTATTAGTCTTCAAAGTTAGATGGGCAAGTCCATTTTTAAAGTACATTAATTGTCAAAAATTTGTTAACAAAAGGATAACACATACAATTTAAAGCAACTTTTGCTATGAAACCGTTTTTAGTTAAACGCAACATTTAATATAGTTGTAGTACAAAATTCACAAACTATGCGTATTTATTACTGATGCGTGACGTCATAACTAGGTAGCCATTTGTATGAAGCGTTTTGGGAAAGTCCATTAATGTGTTTTTAGAATTGGAAAATCTCTGTGAGTTTTAATGTTAACGGAGTATTTTTTTACCAATGTTTCTATTATTATGCGGTCCATCGATATAATAACAGAAAAAAAATTGTCATCATCCTATTATCGAAATCGGTTATTTAGGAAACATTTGCTGTTGTTACAGTAACAGGGATGTATCTCTGTGAGTTTCATCATCATTCGATAGGTGTTCGTAAAAGTATAAGTACATATATATTTTCGCAATGTCTTATTATTGTCTCAACTTAAGCTTATGCTAAGATCAAATAGGTTAATTTTATACACAATAAAAAAGAAAAAAGGATCAAATTATCTTTAAAATTTGACACAATTAAAACAATACTTGAGACTTTTTTTATAAAAGATAATACTGGCTGAAAGCTTTAATAGGTTAACTTTTAATTGTTATTTAAATTGATTGAAGTTTTTCAAAATCTCACTGATCGCCATATAAACTTCATCTGGCAGTACTCAGTTCCTTTGTCAATTTCACCGGTCAATTTGGCAAGCGTAGAAACCTCTCAGCCTTAGATACTTAAAAAACTGGCATAATGATGTCCCCAAGCGGGACCTAAACTTTGATGAAGAAAACTAGGAAATATTTTTCTATATTTAAGAAGATACCCTGATACCCGGTACATATCGGTTGCGCAAAAGTTGGCAGCCCTGAGCACGCGCCTATTGGTAGATCAAGTTGCGCGCGAGATGACTCCCTGATCTCAACGGTGTGGCGTCATGTGCACATCCTGTCTGAATTATGATCAATACGAGAATTATAAGAAATGATTGGCGATTTCTTCTCGATTACAATCTGAATGTGTGCGATTATCAATAGGTATGTAACATAATACTTAAGAATAAGAGCGTCGGTGGCTCAATGGTGTGGACTGTCGCCTTCCTACCGGGAGGGCCGAGGTTCAAATCCCGACACGTACCAAACCAACCAATCGTGGGGAAACCTTCATGCACGCCTACGAAGAGATTCAAAGGTTGTGTGTGAAGTCGTCTAATCCGTCCGCGTGGACGACTAAGGCCTATTCAACCTATACGGATAAGCTCGTGCCCCTCGGTGGGGACGTTTAATGAGCTGATGATGATAATAGTTAAATATATAATACTCACGTTGGGAGGAGGGCGGCTCGGCCGCGGGTGGCGCGGGGGCGTTCGCAGCTCCCTGCATGGCCCGCACCGCACGACCACGACGACGCCTGCACAAGATAATAATAAAATAAATAAATAACCAATGACATTCACAAAGCGCCATCTAGCCCCATGTTAAGCGTGAAGCCTGTATTATGGGTACTAAACAACGGATCAACATACTTATATATATTTTTTTGTAAATATACATATTGTATATAAAACACCCAGACATTACAAACAGACATGTTCATGCATACAAATGTTTGTACTGCCCGGGGATCGAATCCGTAACCCTTGTATCAGCCGACGTCTTAACCGCTACACCAAATGGGTCGTCAACATAAATATAATAGTTGGTTTAGGTATTTTCTATGTAAAACCCTCATAAATGATGATAACGATGGTGATACTAGACGGAAATAGCGGACGACTGGGATGTATGGCGCAATTGGAATATCTATACTAATATATAAAGCTGAAGAGTTTGTTTGTTTGTTTGAACGCGCTAATCTCAGGAACTACTGGTTCGATTTGAAAAATTCTTTCAGTGTTAGATAGCTTATTTATCGAGGAAGCTAGCTAAGGTATAGGCTTATATCATCACGCTACGAGTAATAGAAGCGGAGCAGCAATGAAGAATGTTTCAAAATCGGGGGTATTTTTATACTTGGAGCTTCCGCTGCGTACGCTGCGTAACGGTTAAAGTTACACAAAGTCATGTATGAGAGTATTGTTCTGCTTTTAATGGTCTACAAAAAAGTCCGCGACAGCATATGTCTATCTTTTAAGGTTAGCTCACTATAACATATTTTTTGCTAAAAAAAAATTTGTTATTGACCCCGAAACCTTTAAAGTTGGAGGGAGGGGAAATCCTATGTATAGTGATAAATGAAAGTACCGTGTTAACCCGAATTTAATGCGAGCGAAGCCGCGGGCAAAAGCTAGTATAATATAAAAGTCCTATGGATCAGATACTCGTACATGAACAATTTTTCAATTAAAGGTACGTCCTATGATTGTGGCCGACTCACGTTCGTGAATGAATTGAGCTTGTCGACCTTTGAAAACTCAATTCTACTCATGGCATACTTTTTTCCGTTAATTTTTTCCTGCATCTTATGAGGTTTATTAACAATGTCTGGAATTACAACCGGAAGTTAGATCATAATTTTGCATGCGGGCAACATCAGACATTTACAGGGGTGTCGACCTTTAGTTCTATGGTTTCTCAGACTATATTAAAAAAAATGTATCTGATCCATAGCACTTTTATACGACCGGCTCTCCGATTATATGTCCAACACAAAGCTTGTTTTCGAGAGTTTGAGAAAACTATTCTATAATTATGTATATTCTAATCAAATTAAAGTTTAGACGACTGTTGCTATTTGGTACTAAAATTGATGACGAAATCAAGGTAGACCAATCTAGTTGTGTAATGATGATTTTATTACAAAATTTGTGAAAGTTCCGATATGGTTAATACTGATAACAGGTTCTAATGTAGTCTTGTTAATGATAACATCTTACAAAATATAATGACGTCATGATTAAATTTAATCATTCATAACAAAATTTATAGTGTATAAGCTTTTATACTTTTCAAACGAAGTATAAAATTATTAGAAATGAAGAGTTTGGCTATTAACAAATAACTTTCTTAGATTGAAATTGATAATTAATTTGGTTTATTCTGATGACATCATACTGTTAAAACATTTATCCTTGTACCGTATATGTATGTTAATACGTCACTAAGTATATACATAATAGTAAAGAGATAGTTGAGTGTAGAAAAATTATATACCTACTATTTATCTCACTTATAATTTCTACGAGCCCAATATTTCTCCCAGTTGAATATTTTTTCAATATATCTTACCATCTAAAGAATTAGTGATAACTGAACGGC
Source organism: Leucinodes orbonalis (assembly GCA_019425675.1). Classification (NCBI taxonomy): domain Eukaryota; kingdom Metazoa; phylum Arthropoda; class Insecta; order Lepidoptera; family Crambidae; genus Leucinodes; species Leucinodes orbonalis. Next base: position 29,762 of record PQWD01009323.1, read on the forward strand.
TTCCTAAATTAGGTATTACTAAACATTTGTAAAATAACACTGAATGATTCGACAGCCCAAAACACTGATATACTAAAACATTACTATTTAGGAACAGAAAATAGGTAATACGGAAAGGATATATAAACGCAAATTACCTTATACCTAATTCACATAACATACATAAACTTTAATTACGTTTTTTATTATATTTTTGTATATTTTTTGACGTTCATAAGTGCTTTTTGTAAGCCTAATTTGAAATAAATGTTTTTGACTTTGACTTTGATTATCGGTAAAGGGCTACTTTTCAGTTAGAGTAATTGTTTTCGACCATTACATATAAATTCAGTCATATTTGATTATTATATCAAACAGTTCTATCTTTTTAAAATCTATGCATACAGTAGGTTCACCATGATATCTTAAAAACAAATAAAACATATCGTTTTTTTTGCCTCTTATTGTATTCTTTGTTTTACATTTCAGACGTGTTTTAAGGAGAAAATAACAGTATATAAAAAAACAGTACTTACTTTATCCTTGTTAATAAATTAATGTTTATTCGTGGCATGATAAGCTCGAGAGAACTTTGCAAACTGCTGGTTGTATCGGTAATTTTCTATTATGAATGAATAAACTAACATTTCAGATCCAATTTCAAAAGAAATGTTAATAATAAACATAATAGAAGTCGGTTTGTATTAATAATAACATTTTTTGCAAGAGGATTCATATTTTTATATGAACAAGTCCACGATCTCTCTGCATGACAAATACTGCCTCAAAGAATGAAAAGTTACAGGTAACGATAGTTTTTTGTAATCATGACTAATTAGATGATACATGAAGTGAGTTCCGTGAAACCTTATTTTTCTTAGGTAAAATACCACTGAATTTTTACCTCACCATGACATCACTGCGTGCTTAGATAAAATCCGAAGAAACCCTTTATCTTCGATTACAAATTCTTTTGCTCTGTTATCGTATTGACAAATAATTGTTAATCGTGGAATGATATAAGTTTTAAGCAACAATTCCTTTTTGTTGCAACATCATTGACGTAACAATTATTTCATTAGATTGAATATAATGTATTAGGGCTTTCGAGAAATTGTATAATAAGATGCTATTTTTGCAATAGGCTGTCAAAAAGGTTATTTACTTCTGCACCATTCCCAAAAGTCCCCGCAATTCCTCTGATCTGGTCACTGAGTTCAATGTTTTTTATTCTAAACCGATGCATAGTCTTCATGTCCGTCCTTATATTTCCCCATTATATCTGCAGCGTGGACACCCAGTATGCGCGTGCGCAGCGTCTGCCCATTATAAAGCAGACAATGCGTGCTAATAACCTGACGGCTGGTATGCGCGGTACATAACTGGTGGGTCTTACGGACCATGTACATATATAACTTTGCTCCAGTGTTATAAGAAGTATATTTACATATTGGATCTATGACAATTTATCTAGGTACCGCGATGGCCGATGTTAGCATGACAGATAAGCTTTTGTATTCGGTCTGGGCCTCAATTACACTAAATTAATTTAATTTTACACTTTACAATCAAACTGAAAATTTGGTATTCCGGTAGTACATTAATATAACTTAAGTTTAAAATGGTAAATATATAGAAGAATAATTGCCTCATAGTGTAGTCAATTTAAATCGAACATAAAACATAACGAATGAGTGCAAAATTTTACTATTGAGAATTTGAGACACAATAACAGAATGGGGACCTGTTTTAAAAGTAATACGACTGCGGTTGTTTGAAGCTTTAAACAATGTATCACTTATTATTTATTTATTTTATTATTAAGTAAATAATAAAGAACAATATGGCAGTTAATTTAATATGTTACGTATTAACTTACCTAATATGATATCGCTATCATTAAAAGGATAAATTGTGTCATGTTTAATTAATTATTCCAATTTACATTATAATTCAGGAATTCCCAAAATGAGACCATCGTTACTTGGTTATCAATTCGTCATGTTGTTAAACTCGTAATAAAATATTTTCGGTCCCCGGTTCGATTATCGACTGCTGCGACGGTTGCTTGACTTGCTTCATCGTCAACAAAACGCGACAAAAATTATTCACTCCTAAATAAATTGCATTATCGACGGACGAATAGCAGATCTAAATAACAATTATCTAAAATTGAACCTTTAGATTAAAACGTAATTATTTTATTTATATTCATGAAAATGTATAATACATAATATTGTCATTTAGGTAGGTACAGTTGTCCCGTGAGTAATCTGCTCTGTTTGACACTAAAACATATAATGCTTTACATAGTAAAAGAAATAACCAATAAATTACGTTCTATTTATTTTTTTGCTCCTACGGGATTTGAACCAGTTTCGAGTAAGATTCTACTATCGCTTAGGTTTTAAGACTTGTACACCGGAAGTGTTCCTACAAGTAACGCTTATAATTAGCAAACGTAAATTTTATAGATTTTAATTGTTATTTAAATTGTAGGTACACAAAGGACGCATGTTATATTAATAACTTATATAATAAGTAAATATCGCGCGAAGTTCAAAGAAACACGTATTTATAAGGAAAATCTGTCAGTATCATGTGAAATGAACGCCTAATCAATTTTGCAAAAGGCAAAGATGGCCACTCGTGTTACAAACAAAGGACACCGCTTATCTACTAATGCTAAGATAAGTAATATTATATTACTGTTCTCATAACTTTCCAAGTAACATGTAATCCTGGACATCAAATAAGCCGCGTTGTGAATACTGTACAGCTTAGTCTATTTACCATTTTATTGCGTACCTACAAACTAATCTGGCAGGTGGCTCTTCAAATAAATTATAACTTTAATCAGCAAATAAAATTAATTTGAAATTGATTTTCATAGCTTGTAGAAGTTTTAACATGACGTTTACGTGTCATTACTGTTTTGTACCGTACAATAGGTACTTATGAAAGTAAAAACTAAAAGAAAAAATACAATATAAAATGTTTTAATTGTTTGCCTGATTAATAATCCACGTTTATTATTATTTTTCGCATGGACTATTCGGTTTAGACATGAACATGACATATAAATGTTTACTGGCAGATTTCGAGAGGTATTTAAGTTAAATGACCACTACTTGTATCATGTATCTCTTATCACTTGTCCGTTATGTACCTTTCCAAAGAACGGATGTCACCCTGGTTATTCATCAACGCGTACTAGACAAGCGCCTCTCTAATACAACCTATCGCAGTACGCTGCTGGACCTAGTTCCAAAAGCTGGCACTGCAAACCAGCGCCTTGATAAAACTGCCATGGCATAACCTGAGTAGACACCATTTTGGTAGCATTATTTTTTAAATATTATGGACTAACATGTTATAATTGAAATTGCACCAAATAATTTTTCTTTCTTTCTATAAATAAAAAGACTAAAAAAAAAAGAAACTTATTCAATTAAGACTAGAAAGAAAAAGCTTGCTTTTTTACTTTAAAAAAAGCAATCTTTTTTCTACCAGTTTCAGCCCCATGAAAGCCCGAAGCGCATCCGAAATGCGGCTTGCACCATAAAACTGCATACGATCGTGCAATGTGCATTCGTTATCAGCGGCTCCGTGACAAAGTTGCCATAACGTCTCAATCTCCCGCCCATTAAGGCGTTTAGATGCGTCGTGGGGACGATAAACACTTGTTATGATAGCATCAATGCCGTTCTTATCTCAATGAGATACTTAATAAAGAAAATAATGTATCCACAGTTGTTGACTAATTATTCAGAAGGAAACCATTTTTCATACTTTATGAGGTACAAAAACATTATGAGGTTCCGCCCCGCTAGCGGCTTTCGTCGTGACACCCTGAAGATTCAACCTATAAGGAAAATCAGTCCCTATTCGCGTTTACGCACGTATTTGCGTTACATCCAAACATACAGGTTACCAAGCCCTGCAACGCCCTTATACGCATTGTGACTGCGTATTAGGTAACCATCATCTTACCATTACCTGTATGGAAGGTGACAAACGAGGTAAAAAGGTTTTTTTCAATAAGAAGTTCCGCCCCACCGGCGGTGAACATTTGTAAATTTTACCACTCCATTTTCGTGTTACCTGCACAATCCAGGTCGCTTTTCTCTCTAGAATTATTGGTCACCTATCCCTCCCTCAGGAAACCTGCGCACGTCTGCGAAGAGATTCAAAGGTTGTACGTGAAGTCGGCATATCCCCACTAGGCCCGCGTGGACGACTAAGGCTTATACGCCCTNTCACTGCGTGCTTAGATAAATCCGAAGAAACCTTTATCTTCGATTATAAATTCTTTTGCTCTGTTTATCGTATTGACAAATAATTGTTATCGTGGAATGATATAAGTTTAAGCAACAATTCCTTTTCGTTGCAACATCATTGAGTAACAATATTCATTTAGATTGAATATAATGTCTATTAGGGTTTCGAGAAATTGTATAAGATGCTATTTTTGCAATAGGCTGTCAAAAAGGTTATTTACTTCTGCACCATTCCCAAAAGTCCCCGCAATTCTCTGATCTGGTCACTGAGTTCAATGTTTTTATTCTAAACCGATGCATAGTCTTCATGTCCGTCCTTATATTCCCCATTATTCTGCAGCGTGGACACCCAGTATGCGCGTGCGCAGCGTCTGCCCATTTATAAGCAGACAATGCGTGCTAATAATGACGGCTGGTATGCGCGGTACATAACTGGTGGGTCTTACGGACCATGTACATATATCTTTGCTCCAGTGTTATAAGAAGTATATTTACATATTGGATCTATGACAATTTATCTAGGTACCGCGATGGCCGATGTTAGCATGACAGATAAGCTTTTGTATTCGGTCTGGGCTCATTACACTAAATTAATTTTTTTACACTTTACAATCAAACTGAAAATTTGGTTTCCCGGTAGTACATTAATAATTAAGTTAAAATGGTAAATATATGAAGAATAATTGCATAGTGTAGTCATTTAAATCGAACATAAAAATAGAATGAGTTGCAAAATTTTACTATTGAGAATTTGAGACACAATAACAGAATGGGGGACCTGTTTTAAAAGTAATACGACTGCGGTTGTTTGAAGCTTTAAACAATGTATCACTATTATTTATTTTTTATTATTAAGTATAATAAAGAACAATATGGCAGTTAATTTAATATGTTACGTTTACTTACATATGATATCGCTATCATTAAAAGGATAAATTGTGTCATGTTAATTAATTATCCAATTTACATTATAATTCAGGAATTCCCAAAATGAGACATCGTTACTTGGTTATCAATTCGTCATGTTGTTAAACTCGTAATAAAATATTTTCGGTCCCGGTTCGATTATCGACTGCTGCGATTGCTTGACTTGCTTCATCGTCAACAAAACGCGACAAAAATTATTCACCTAAATAAATTGCATTATCGACGGACGAATAGCAGATCTAATACAATTATCTAAAATTGAACTTTAGATTAAAACGTAATTATTTTCTTTATATTCATGAAAATTTATAATACTAATTTGTCATTTAGGTACGTTGTCCCGTGAGTAATCTGCTCTGTTTGACGCTAAAATATAATGCTTTACATAGTAAAAGAATACCAATAAATTACGTTCTTTTTATTTTTTTTGCTCCTACGGGGATTTGAACAGTTTTCGGTAAGATTCTACTATCGCTTAGGTTTTAAGAATTGTACAAGTGTTCTACAAGTAAGCTTATAATTAGCAAACGTAAATTTTTAGATTTTATTGTTATTTAAATTGTGGTCACAAAGGCGATGTTATTATAATTTTATATATAAGTAAATATCGCGCGAAGTTCAAAGAAACTCGTATTTATAAGGAAAATCTGTCAGTATCATGTGATGAACGCCTAATCAATTTTGCAAAAGGCAAAGATGGCTCGTGTTACAACAAAGGGACACGTTATCTACTAATGCTAAGATAAGTAATATATATTACTGTTCTCATAACTTTCCAAGTAATGTACTCCTGGACATCAAATAAGCCCGCGTTGTGAATACTGTACAGCTTAGTTATTTACCATTTTATTGCGTACTACAAACTATCTGGCAGGTGGCTCTTCAAATAAATTATAATTAATCAGCAAATAAATTAATTTGAAATTGATTTTCCATAGCTTGTAGAAGTTTTAACATGACGTTTACGTGTCATTACTGTTTGTACGTACAATAGGTACTTATGAAGTAAAAACTAAAGAAAAAATACAATATAAATTTTTAATTGTTTGCCTGATTAATAATCCATGTTTATTATTATTTTTCGCAGGACTATATTCGTTTAGACATGACATGACATTAAATGTTTACTGGCAGATTTCGAGAGGTATTTAAGTTAAATGACCACTACTTGTATCATGTATCTCTTATCACTTGTCCGTTATGTACCTTTCCAAAGAACGATGTCACCTGGTTATTCATCAACGCGTGCTAGACTAGCGCCTCTCTAATACAAATCTATCGCAGTACGCTGCTGGACCTAGTTCCAAAAGCTGGCACTGCAAACCAGCGCCTTGATAAAACTGCCATGGCATAACCTGAGTGGACACCATTTTGGTAGCATTATTTTTTAAATATTATGGACTAACATGTTATAATTGAAATTGCAAATAATTTTTCTTTCTTTCTATAAATAAAAAGACTAAAAAAAAAGAAACTTATTCAATTAAGACTAGAAAGAAAAAGCTTGCTTTTTTACTTTAAAAAAGCAATCTTTTTCTACCAGTTTCAGCCCCATGAAAGTCCGAAGCGCATCCGAAATGCGGCTTGCACCATAAATGCATACGATCGTGCAATGTGCATTCGTTATCAGCGGTCCGTGACAAAGTTGCCATAACGTCTCAATCTCCGCCCATTAAGGCGTTTAGATGCGTCGTGGGGACGATAAACACTTGTTTGATAGATCAATGCCGTTCTTATCTCAATGAGATACTTAATAAAGAAAATAATGTATCCACAGTTGTTGACTAATTATTCAGAAGGAAACCATTTTTCATACTTTATGAGGTTACAAAAACTTATGAGGTTCCGCCCCGCTAGCGGCTTTCGTCGTGACACCCTGAAGATTCAACCTATAAGGAAAATCAGTCCCTATTCGCGTTTACGCACGTATTTGCGTTACACTCCAAACATACAGGTTACCAAGCCCTGCAACGCCCTTATACGCATTGTGACTGCGTATTAGGTAACCATCATCTTACCATTACCTGTATGGAAGGTGACAAACGAGGTAAAAAGGTTTTTTCAATAAGAAGTTCCGCCCCACCGGCGGTGAACATTTGTAAATTTGACCACTCCATTTTCGTGTTACCTGCACAATCCAGGTCGCTTTTCTCTCTAGAATTATTTGGTCACCTATCCCTCCCTCAGGAAACCTGCGCACGTCTGCGAAGAGATTCAAAGGTTGTACGTGAAGTCGGCATATCCCCACTAGGCCCGCGTGGACGACTAAGGCTTATACGCCCTTTACGGGTAGGCTCGTGCCACTCGGTGGGGACGTTTAATTAGCTGATTATGATGACGATGATATTGTAAATTCTAAAGTTTAATCTCTATGTCCCTAATTGATTAACGTAGAGCTTTAATTAAAAAACTGACAACATGATTAGAATATATCGACCTATGTTTTAAGAAGTAAATGATTTGAAGACTGAAAATATGGTCTCACTCGAGTGCTAACAATCTTAACCACTCATCTGATGTAATCATCCCATGATAAGGTGAATCTCAGTAAATATACAAGTTTTTCTCAATATTTTATCGCGCACTTGACGCGTACCGTTGCGATATTGTCTCAATTCGAGATCTGATCGAGATATTATCGTGGTTAGGTAATGATTGTGTTAGAATTATCACGAGTGGGTTCGTTTTTGCGTCATTATATCAAATGATTGGTGTTATCATTTAATAGGTGATTATTTAAATTGACTTACTTGAGCTTCAGGCTCACTCAAATTAGCATGAGAAAGACTTTTTTGGTAATAATGTAAGGAGTCATATAATTTGATAATGTGGTGACGGCAAATTAGAATTTAGTTGTGACCACTTCTCTTCCACTGGGTTTTTTTTCGGAATGGTTTGAGGAAAGATTTAGCTTCTTTATTAGCCTACCTTTTTATAAAGTAGTGCTGTCACCTGCCTGCCAAGCACTGCAAAACGTTTCACGTAGACAAGTACCAAATACACCGGAGTCGAATGTAATGGTTGTTTAAGTTAAATTGATGTTTTAATCCATTGAAAACGATCAACAGCCTATGGTCGTTGATTGAAAATGAAAAATATGACTCGTAATAAGAACATTAACCTTGGTCTGTAAACCACCACGCGGGTCCAATTAGAATTGGAGTATGTTTTTTTATGTTATAAGTGTACAGGACGGTCAAGACACTCACCTGATGGTAAGTGATACGCCTGACCATGACAGCGTCATTGATGGAGATAAACAACTGATAGACAATTATTCTCCATCAATGCCGCACTGCGTCCGTCACCCGAGACAACAGATGTTAGGTCTCTTACACCCGGTAATTTTACTAGCTACAGTGGCCTCATCCCGAAACACAGAAGCGCAAAATACTTCTATTTGACGGTACGATATCTGGCATTGCGGTGGTACCTAACTAGACGACTAAGTACCGAGTCTACCACGCGGGCCCAATGCAGATGGTAATCGACCATCTTAAATCCTAACCAGGAACAACGGCTAACGTGCTTGACGAAACACGGACTTAAGTCGAGATAATATTTTTGGTTGACAATCCGGCCCCGATCATTGTGACAGTTGGGTAAATTTAAAAATTTATAGTTATTTTAAATTTTCATTTTACTTTGTAGGTTCGTAGTTAAGTAGAAATTAAATGCACTATCGGTACCATAGTGCATTACATACTAGATTCAGCGTTAAATCAAAGGCAGTGGCGTAAGTGTTACCTTGTTAGGTATTTTTATGTAAAGCACACAGTAGCTCAGTTATTAATACTAATGCAAACAAACAACGATGTAGTGTAATTTATATTTAGATATTCATATTCAAAGACTAAATAGTGTCGTAAATCTGTTTAACGCATAGATAATGTAAAAAGGAATAGACAATTTTGTTTTTTAATACACAAACCTTTTTGTCTATAGATGTCTCCCTAGATAAAAATTATGATATAATCTAATATTATTTTTTATTGCGTAAACCAAGGGTTGTTACAAAAAATATTATAGGAAAGCCAGTAAAACGATTAAGTTATTATGAACAAATAACATTTCCCGCATGAAAACTAATTTATTAAATATATATTTTTTATAGGTACAACCTACGTATCTTGTTTATCAGACAATGAAATAGGAATTTCTTTGTGATTTTATATAAGCAAACCAGTGAATACAATTTTACGTGAAAGAAATCAGATTATGTGTAATAGACATTTATTATTCGTTGTTTTTTATAAATAATTTGAACATTTATTCTAATCCAAAGATAAGTCATCAAAATCTTCGGACGTCTTTGATAATTCCTAGATAACATAACATGAATATTGTTGATTAAAATTACGTTATCTTATAAGAATGGGGTCCTTTTGGACCTAGAATTCTTATTAGAATTTCCAATTATTTTTATAAATCGTTGTGTCAATTTTAATCGATTTAGAATGATGATGCGAAAAACAAAGACCAAAGGGAATGAATTCAATGGTTTTGACCAACAATTCATAAATATATATATAAAAACAAAAAGGTCAATTCAAGCCATTTTAATTTGTTAACAAATATATCTAATATAAATCATCAATTAAAATTATATAGCTAGATATAATTTTAAAAAAAAGGCACCTGCACTATTATTTATAAAATATATCTCATTAGTATTCGTTTGTTTTTACCGGATTTATGCAATTTCAATTTAAACAAATACGGTAATAAATTACAAAACACTTGGTCACAAATGAAAAACATTATTTAAATGTTGTTTTCCCAATTTTTATCATCCAATCAGTTTTTAATTACTTATTTTGCAAATAAAAAAACAATCTACGCACCAAGGCCCCAAAGGGTCAACAGACGACAAATCATTTGTAAGTCGCGTATATCACTGAGCCAACTGGATATTTCGAATTTATAGGCACCTAAAACACAAGCCGTTTCGCTTCCGTCACAGTAACGATAATTTGCATTGTAATCTAATCGAAATATTACTTACCCAATCGTGAATAATTTTTGCGCTATCAGTCACTCCGAACGGTTCCTGAACACTTCCAGTCTTTCACAAAATGACACTTTTATTTGAAAAATTTTTTTTTTTAACACAGTCTTTACAGGAATTTAAACAGTCTATTGTTGCACTTGTTAAGTTGTAAGGCACTATGATCGTGTTCGCATCTCGCGAGAGCGACAACCTCGCGCGGCGAGATGTCGTCTCCTTGTGATCGGACTCATGGTGATGAGAGAACGCACTGTCGTTCTGCTCTCGGGGGAGCAAAAGATGGCCGGTGATTGGTCGAGAGCGTCGGCCGGGCGCACGGGGAGAATGAGAGGGCGCATCTCGCGCGGGAAGCGAGCGAGCGGGACGGATAGAGGCGGCCGTTTCGTCGCGAGCAGATTGCCCCGCGTCAGGTGGATCATTGTGAGAGCTATGATTGTGTGGAGATGCCCGTAGCCACTGGTTCACTACTTTATCGTTTCGCGCTTTATCGTTAAAGATTAAAACAATGATGGCGACATTATATTATGTATGATAAATATACATATACACCAATCCGTCAATAATACGAAGTTCTAACTTCATGTCCTTTCGACGACACATTTAGTGTAAGACATCGGCTATTACACCAAGGGCTCCGGGTTCGATCCCCGGACAGTACAAACATTTGAGTGTAGGAACATGTTCGTTTGTATTGGTCTGGGTGTTTTCTATGTATAAAATGTATGTATTATAAAAGGTAAGTATGTATAAAAATCCATAGTTTAGTATCCATATTACAGGCTAAAGCTTAGCTTGGGGCTAGATGGCGTTATGTGAATTTCAATGGATATACATAAGTATATTTATTTATTTAAAAATCCTTTTTTTTAATTAGTGGCATAGATTGAGCCAAACTGACAAAAAAAGTATCCATGCCTTTTCATACACTATTTGTATTATAAAAATGTATTTAAAATAGTAATTTACGTAGTCCTATATTCACTTATTATATTGCTGATATGAGTACAAATGGAATTCAAAGTAATTACAACGTCTTTATAATGTTCTTATCTAATTAATTGAAAAACGTTTACGTCAGGTGCGTAACGTAAAATAATAAGAGAATTGATGTAAAGTCAATATTGGGTAATACGCTCACAACATCGGTATTTAGAGATCGGTCTTATTAATTAACTAAAAGCTTCAATAATTAACTAATGAGTTAATTACGCAACTACTCACTTATATTACTTAACTTTTAAGAAAAGACGTACCTAAAGAGTATGTCTTTTGTTCAGTAAAAGGGTCATTCGTTATTTTCGAATAAAACGCACATAGATACGGTTTAGTAAATGTGGTTTTCAATGTAATGCATTGTTTTTATTAATGTTTGCTTTTTTTGACTATTAAATTATGAAATTATTACCTACTTGCTTGCTAGCTAATTTTTTACATTATCCACTCTACATTTGAATTTTGGCCATAGATTCTGGGCCCATTTTGATCGATTTGACATTTCTATTATAAATGTTTTTTTAAATCGTTTCTTAAGAAAGAAGGAGTTTATAACAAGAAAAAATCATGCAGTTCTTATGTATTTAAATAAAAGTTATATATTGTTGATATTGCGTAGCCATTATTGATAGAGTTAAACAATTGACATAGAGTGTTAATATAATAATAATAGTTTATTTATAATAGTTTATTTCATAAGTTTAGGACACTTAGTTACATATATATTCAGTAGTTTCAAATCCATTAAGATTCTTTGAATAGTCCCTATTCGATTCTTGTTAATAGTGGGTAGAAGAACCCATCTTTACCAATTTATATCTCAATAAATTATTGTCTATCAGATAAAATGTATTAATGTTAATATTACCTTTTTCATAGAGCTTTTATAATGGAATAAATAGAATCCTAAAAAAATCAAAGACAAATTCTTTAGTCCTTATGTAGATATAGCGTAGGACGCCCTCCGGCCCGATGGACCGATGACTTGCGGAAGGTCGCTGGTGGGAGCTGGATGAGAAAAGCGGAGGACCGGGATATCTGGCGCAAAATGGGGGAGGCCTATGTCCAGCAGTGGACTGCGATAGGTTGAAGAGAGATGTAGATATATTATGATCTATTCCAATTGGATTCCAATAAAATTCATGATAATGAGTTATTAATTGACTTGTTATTTTATTACTTGAGGGATACAGAAGTTTCATAAAGGTCCCTCATTCACTGTGAGGTCAGACCTACCATTTAAGCATCTGATGTCCCAAGAATCGGTCAGGATGGTGTAAAGGTGATGGTTCATCGAGTGTAGACATCGCATTATTTACAACACCTTAAGATTTTATGACAGTGATAAATACTGATACATCATCATCATCAGCACATCAGATGTCCTTATCGAGAGGCACGAGCCTAAAGTGTAAAGGCCTTAGCTTAGTCATCCACGCGGGCCCAGCGTCGATTGGTCGACTTCACGCACAGCCTTTGAATCTCTTCGCAGGCGTGCGCAGGTTTCCTAACGACGTTTTCCTTCACCGGAAGAGCGTTGGATAACGTACATATAATTTCTAAAATTTGAAATCACATTGGTACGTTGCGGGATTTGATCCTGCGCCCTCCCGATCGGAAGGCGTCAATACACACCATTGAACCATCGACGCTCTCAAATACTATATGCATAAATACTATACATGTGCAATAAAAATATAAGCAGTCTGCCAGCCGGTCTTGGCATTCCGGCTGGCAGACTGCTTGTATGAGGACACCGACATGTAGGACACCGGTGAGGACACCATGTGAGGACACCGGTGTGTATGAGGACGCCCTCCGACATTGCTTCTGTCAAGGATAATGTTGTATACCAAGTTGAGCGATGTTTTATAAATTAGTGTTTACATTTATTTTTGAACCTAATGTACATCGCGGTCTACATCTGTATGAATCTAACGAAAATAGATTATATTTAAAGCGACAACACTTACAAATTAACGTCACAAGTATATATACATTAATATACAGTATAAAAGAAAATATATTCTTATCGCGTACCTACCTTATGATAAGTACCTACTTACAAATCTTATTTATCTCTACTATTCGCTGTGCCCACAGATTTCCCAATACAGCCACAGACATCGGAATACAATTGTTATTCCGATGTCTGTGGCTGTGCCAATCTTTCGAGTATTAATGTAGTACCTATTTAATGACGTCACTACCAGGTATACCACAGACATCAGAATATATATATTCTGATGTCTGTGGTATACCTGGTCCAGTCTAATATATACATTAGACTGGACAAGCCGCCAAGTTTATAGGCAGTCCCAGTGTCGCAATTTCTTTTCGGTTCTTACCTGTGAAAAGTTATTATATTTCTTGGTAAATTTACTGATTCATTGCAATGATGGCATGTTACAATTGCACAGGATAGCATTTTGAAAAAAAACGGTAATATCTTCTTATATTCGTGCGTCTTGACTCGTCTCACAGAGCGTAAACTGGTAGCCAGTGTATGCTCGTTGAGCTCACAGTTGTCGCACTTTAAACGCGGTTTGCCCATCTCCTGTATTGAGAAATCTGTGATGTATACAGTCATCTTAATTAATTAAATATTTATTAAAGACCACCATTTAATATCAAGGTGATTAATACTCCTACAGGATTGAGAGATGAGCTTAATCTGATGGGCACTTATGATCGTGAGTAGATAAACGAGGAAGTTTTTTATGTCATAATAAGTGAACGGGACGTTCAGTCCACTTACCTGGTGGTAAGTGATACGCCTGACCACGACAGATACAGTGTTGTAGGAAATTAATAACAGTAGTTAAATAAATATCCACTATCATCCACACAGCGCCATCTAGCCCCAAGTTAAGCGTGAAGCCTGTATTATGGTACTAACAACGGATAAACATACTTATATACTTTTTTTTAATACATACATATTATACATAGAAAACATTCAGACCATTACAAAGACTGTTCATGCACACATGTTTGTACTGCCGGGATCGAACCCGGAACCCTTGGTGTTGCAGTCGACCTCTCAACCGCAACACCGAATAGGTCGTCAGATTTTGGCACAGACATCCGATATACAATTAGACTGGACAAGCCGCCAAGTTTATAGCAGTCCCAGTGTCGCAATTTCTTTTCGGTTCTTACCTGTGAAAAGTTATTATATTTCTTGGTAAATTTACTGATTCATTGCGATGATGGCATGTTACAATTGCACAGGATGGCATTTTGGGAAAAACGGTAATTTCTTCTAATATTGTGCGTCTTGACTCGTCTCACAGAGCGTAAACTGGCAGCCAGTGTATGCTCGTTGAGCTTACATTTGTCGCACTTAAAAACGCGGCTTGCCCCATCTCCTGTATTGGAAAATCTGTGGATTTTTGGATAAACAATCAACTAACAGATAAAGATGCACAATCTCACTCAAACGTTCCGCGCCGAAAGTCTGCCCATCGGTCAGTTGGGTAGAATTTTCATTCATAATCACGTCGCTGGCTACATGTCACAGTGACATAGCATACTCGTGCTTTTGATTGTGTACCCTTTTAATTATGCCTTAAGGCAAAATTTAATGAATAATTTTATGTCAAAAATATAACAATAAATTAACGTATGTGTTAAGCGGCTCGGACATTTTTAGGTTTTTTTTTTTTTTTTCGAACTGACTACTGCTGTTGGCCGCAGATGGCCTTTACAGCTTCACCGGGCAAGTGGCGAGCGCAGATGGCTCTCAGCCTTATACATTTTTAGGTTGTTATTTCTTTGTGATTGTGCATGTAGTAGAGCGTCGGTAGCTCAGTGGAGAGCGTCGGTAGCTCAGTGGTGTGGATGGTCGCTTTCCTACCGGAGGGCTGAGGTTCAAATCCGACACGTACCAATGTATTTTCGAATTTTCGAAAAATATGTACGTTATCCGACGCTCTTACGGTGAAAGAAACATCGTGAGGAAACCTTCATGCACGCCTGCGAAGAGATTCGAAGGTTGTGTGTGAAGTCGTCCAATCCGCTGGGCCCGCGTACGACTAAGGCCTAATACCTATACGGTAGGCTCGTGCCTCGGTGGGGACGTTTAATGAGCTGATGATGATGATGGCATGTAGTGTTTCTTGTTTTATCTTAGAGTAGTTAGTCATTATTTTTCTGCCTTGCGCCGTCACTCGATAGATCTTTATATCAGAAATTTTACTATTTAAATTTCCCTTATCCTGAAACAGAAATGCAAAACACTATTTTCACGGCACATTAGCCTTACGGTGGTACCTATCTATACGACTCAGTACCGAGTCTGCCATCTAGCAGTAATCAGTAACCTCGTAGTAGTTTAGTAATTAATACTACTAGTTAATTAATTTTACTGGGTGGTAGACTCGATACTGAGTCGTCTAGGTAGGTACTACCGAGTGCAGATATCGTCCCGGAAACAGGAGTGCTATGCACTTTTGTGTTTCGGATGAGGGCTGTAGCTAGTGAAATTACCGGGTACAAGAGCATAACATTGTCGTCTCTGGTGTGGGTGCAGTGCGGCATTGATGGAGGATAATATATCTATCAGTTGTTGATCTCCATCATGCTCTCTTTCATGGTTAGTCGTATCGTTAGGTGAGCGTCAGACGTCTGTACATAATAATGATTTTCATTTCTTTTTTTTGCTTTCTGTAAGTACTTTCTAATTTTATATACATTATATTGAGCATATCAACAAAAGTTTTTTCTATATTGTTCCTGATAAAGTCACTCATGTTCCTAAGCTGATGCGGTAAATCTACAGCGTTCGTGGAACATGTACCACTGCGGTGGTTAAAGGGTTAATCGAATAAAATAAATATATTCAATACAGTTTGAACACTCAAATTTTTCCGTTTGTTTTGCCATCAGATACGTGACCCAAGTTTGTGGTAATAAGTTTAGGGTTGTTATCGAAGAAATCCCTCTAAATCAATATCGTCCTCCCATTCAGGGTACATGCTATCGGTCAACGACCCGACACCCTATTAACATATTGCCATCGTATTTGAGTTATCTCGCTTATTTGTATTCCTATATTGGTCTTCCTTTTTTCTGATACACATTCTAGTAAATATTGTTTGTTTAAAAAATGCAGACTTATGTGGTAGAATGAATTATTATAGACCTCCCCGAGACACCTCGTTTGGCTGAAGAGCTGCCTTCGGCGGTGATCTTCCTGGCGGTCTGGAAAACTATGAATAAACTGCAGACATGTGTTGGCCGGTGCTGTGAAACTGGTGTGGGGATATTCCAGAAGCAGTATGTGCGACTGTGGTGCCCTCAGACAATGGACACTACTGTCTTGCCCGAATGACCATTTATTTATTTATTTATCATTACAGTCATGTGGTTTATAAGTTGTTATACATTTCAATAGGTACATAACACATGAACCCTGAAAGGGCACTATAATGAAAATCATGACAAAATACACGTAGCCTTACATACTAATACTTTCATACTATATTTAAAATATAAATTTCGCCTTGGTTAGAGTTTTAATAGTTATAAATATATATATAATTTATTTATTTCAGATAACAAAGATCCAATGTTATGTCTCGTCTGATAATTATTCTGCGGTGGTATAGTAAGCTTTATTTAAAAATTCCTTTAATTTGTTCCGAAATTGTTGAAAGTTTTTTCCTGTCTTATAATTAGTGGAATTTTATTGTATGAAAATCATTTCTGGATGGCAAAAGAAAGGGCGATCATAGTGATCGAATATTGGTCGCATTCAGTGGCGTGCACAGATATTATGAGTGGGGTATGCAAAGTGAGTGACAGTAATCGCAAAAACAATAAATTATTTATATTTTTATCAAATTGAGTGCAGAGTGTTCATGACAGCAGATCCTATGGTTTCAAATATGTAGAGGAAAATGGGCGAATAAGTGGGATTCATTGAATATGTTTGCGATTTTCCGGGTTGTCTAGACGCACGGGGTATGCACTGCTATATGCATATATGGAGTACACGCAATGCTGTGGACATATTTAGCTGTGATAATGATGATGATTAAATCCATAAAATAGTGTGATAATATTTTGAGTAGAGCGTCGGTGGCTCAGTGGTGTGGACTGTCGCCTTCCTACCAGGAGGGCTGGGGTTCAAATCCCGACACGTACCAATGTATTTTCGATTTTCGAAAATATATGTACGTTATCCGACGCTCTTACGGTGAAGGAAAACATCGTGAGGAAACCTTCATGCACGCCTGCGAAGAGATTCGAAGGTTGTGTGTGAAGTCGTCCAATCCGCACTGGGCCCGCGTGGACGACTAAGGCTAATCACCTAATACGGGTAGGCTCGTGCCCCGGTGGGGACGTTTATGAGCTGATGATCATCATCATCATCATCATTTTGAGTAGTACATTTTTTTGTTAGCTCATGTGATTTACATTTGGCGTGTGGTGTAATGGTTGAAACGTCGGCTACTACACCAAGGGTTCAATACCCGGGCAGTACAAACTTTTATGATGAACATTAACATGTCTATGACTGAATCTGTGATGAGTGTATTTACAAAAACAAAGAGCATCCATTAAAACCGAACCAGCTCTTCTTAAATTTGGGCTAGATGGCGCTGTCTTAATGTCTTTAGATATCTAAACATCATTTTAATACAATCTCATTTTAATAATTACCGATGTCCTGTCGGTCCATGCACCAAACATCCTGTATAGAAGACAGTAACCACTTGCCTACCATCAGGTGGCCTATGCTTTCTTAATAGATAAGGTGGTGTAGGTATATAAAATGTATGACAGGTCATAAATACATAGAATTTTGGTATAATCAGATTCAAAAACAAGCATTATCCATGACATTAATCGATATTTGATATCGGCGTTTAGATAACCGACATCTTTTGGCAGGGGAATAACCTATACATGACATGTTAGTTTCATTTTTGTATAGCTTAAATTAAGGTTGACATAAATTCATATTCATCATCATCAGCTCATTATTTGTCTCTACCAACGGCTCGAGCCTATCCGTAAAGGGTGTACAGGCCTTAGTCGTCCACGGGGGCCAGTGCGGTTTGGCCGACTTCACGTACAATCTTTGAATGTCTCCGTAGGCATGCGTAGGTTTCCTCACGATGTTTTCCTTTACCGTAAGAGCGTCGGATTAACGTATAATTGTAAATGTACCTAACATATAATTTCAGAACAAAGAGATTAATAACAATGAAATTCATATTAATTGATTTTAATTTTCA